>WWET01006565.1:18958-33969 GCA_011038615.1 Limnodynastes dumerilii
TGTGGACTTTTCCTGCCTGAGCGCCACTGCATATGTACCTGGGACATTAGTGGAGTGCCTTTCACTTAGATCTGTTTATATATATATATATATATATATATATATATATATATATCATAGAGTGTATTCACGTGACTGCAGCATCTCCGGTTGTACTTCAAAACTGTGAGTAAATAAGTTTTTTTATACTATATAAATTATATAAAGCTAACAGTCGCTATTACGTGGCACATGATATCGGTCACTATTAAGGGGCACTTATTAATGGATCTTACAGGGGCATTTTAATTTAAATGATTACATGGGCATTTTAATGAACATTATTACATGGGCATGGTAATGGACATTATTATGGGTGCACGCTAATGGACATTATTACAGGGGCATGGTAATGGACATTATTATAGGGGCATGGTAATGGACATTATTATGGGTGCACGCTAATGGACATTATTACAGGGGCATGGCAATGGACATTATTACAGGGGCATGTTAATGGACATTATTATGGGGGCATGTTAATGGACATTATTATGGGGACATGTTAATGGACATTAGTATGGGGGAATGTTAATGGACATTATTTCGGGGACATGGTAATGGAAATTATTATGGGGGCATGCTAATGGACATTATTATGGGGGCATGTTAAATGGACATTATTACGGGGGCATGCTCTTATGTGGGTAAAGTATCAGCCATTAAGAAGGGGGAAATGTAAATGTAATAAATACTTGCTGCAATAGCCCCGGCCACCTGTGATTAACCCTTAGCATGCTGTCGCTTGTGCTACTACAAGGCACCGCATGTCCTGCCAGACATGGGCATTCTGTGCCTTGTAGTACCACAAGCAACAGCATTCTTAGGGTAATGACTAGCCAAAGCATGCTACGGCTTGTATTTACATATTAGAAAGGCAGTTTATTAGAAGCTTTACATAATTTACAGTTTTTGAAAATTTGTTTTCCACATTTTAGGCTGTTTTTTTTTAAAGAAAATCTCTCCCCTGCTGCCTGACCCTAACCCTACCTCCCCTGCTGCCTGACCCAAATCCTCCCTACTCCGCACCCTGTAGAGGTTACTCACCTTTAGCGATAGCAGCGGCGGAGGTGCGGTGGAGTGATCTGCTGTTTCCGAATGTGAATGGGTGAGTATGCCAAACGGCATACTCACCCATTCAAAAAATACAATAGAAGAAAAGCTTAACCATCTAAAATAGGGACATCCGAAAAGAAACTTTCGGATATCCCTGTTTCGCAAATGGGACATTCTAACCGGGGAATGACAACACAAGTCCTTATTATCAGCGTATATTTGGTGTCTAGTACATTGCATCTTAAAGACTGCATATACGCAATCTATGTTACAAAACGATACATAGATTACGTAAAATAGTTACTACGCATGCGTAGTAACCATTATCGGTAATTTAAGGATGTATGTGCAATACGTCCGGGATTGTGAATGCGGGCCTATGAATTTTAGACTGAAAAGGTGGCACTGATAGTCGGTGGGAGTCAGCTAAGAGTTGGTAAATCATAACAGAGGACAGGAACCCCCTGCACTCAGCGCTCTGGAGGTAATGGTCAACGCAAGAGCACAATCCCTGTCCTACTGCACACCCCGGGAAGAACCAGCCAGCCGGCGTGTCTTCCTCCTTTGTCTCGAAGGGTGTGTCTTCCCTGCATACCTCGTCCTTAGCCTAGCTGACCCTAGCAAGATTTTGCTGACAACCCCACCGCTACCACCAACCTATGCCCCATCTGCAAATAAAAATAATAGGTTAGAAAAAAAACAACTTAGGGTGGAAGGGAGGGAAGAAAATTCCTGAAGTGGCTGGACATCAGCCTGCTTAACTAATATATAACCCCACTAACTAATATATAGCCCCACTATGAAGCCCACCCCCTAACCACCTTAACACCCCTGATTGGTTTAGCTAAACCCAGCTATGCCTGGTGTTCCTGCCTAGCAGCCGGGTGTTTATACTCTTTCATGCCCAGTTTGGGCATTCCCTCATTTGTAGTTTGAGATCTCTGCATGAAATTTGTGAGTCTTGGGGATATCCCAGCAAATAAAGGATTATTGTCACTATATGTTGTGAAAATTAATTGATTGCTATTATAGAACATAGTATTATTAGGTTAAGTCAATTAATGATGTATGTTTAATATTACAGATTTGCTGTCAGACTGAATCAACAGGAAACCAGACAGACGGTAAGTAGTACATAGTAAAGGTTTCCATGGTAACTGTGCATTATAATTCCATGCTTATTAGATAACTGCCTTTGAAAATCCTGGTGCCCACCTGCAGTCCTGGTTCCCTGCAGAAATCTTCTGCCTGATCTCCAGTATGGAGTCTTAGTGACTCGTCTCCCAGAAGGACTAATGGATTAACTGATGTTTGAAAAACACAGTTCTCAACAAAGGTGGTTACCATAGTAACTGACAGTTGAAAGCTCAGGAGTAGAGCATTTTGTACTTAATGGAATGGGTCATGTTGGAGGATCTGCCATCATATCTGGTGGGGGTATGGGGGGGAGCAGTCAGTGTTGTACCTAGGGGTGGTCTGACCCCCTAAATATAGTCTTTATAAACTTTTAGAAAACACACATACACACACCATAATTACCAAGGCAGCAAGGGGATGAAGGGCTTGAAGGTGTGATTTATGCAAATCTCTACCAAAGCCCCACCCCCTCTCTAATATGCCATTGGTAATGTTACTAAGAATGGGTCAGTTCTTGGCGTTCACAAGCTGCACCTAACCTTAGGTCTGCTGCTCTCCCATCACTCCTTAATGTCTGCAATGTTGGCAAATATGACACACACAATACACTCACACACACAACTTGAGATCAAATAGCAGCTACACCAATGGTTGTTAAATTGTGAGCGGAACTCTATGTCCTGTCCGTGACCTTCTCCTGTCTCTCTTTTCAGATAATGCCATCTACAATGTCATCGTCCTTTATCCTGATTCTAGCAATCCTCCTCCTATCCCCCCATCTGTCCACATGCCAAAACTGGACAACCTTTCAGAGAAAACACGTTCAACCTGCTCAGCCCCTTGACTGCAACACTACCATGAATACAGCTTTCTTCTATGGCCACCTTAGGCAGTGCAAGATTGTCAATACCTTCATCCATTCATCGCCTGCTAATGTCCAGGCCATCTGCAATGGTATCAGAGGCCCACAAGATGTAACAAGTAGATCAACATTCAGTCTTACCATTTGCCGTGTAAACGGGAATGTAAACCCCACACCATGTCCATATACTAGGACAACTAGAACAAACAAAGTAACTGTAACCTGTGTGAATGGTTTCCCTGTACACCTTGTTAGTTAGAGATATGCTAAAGTCTGATTAATAACCATTTATTCCCTGTCTTATAAAGCTGTCCTCTTCTGCCCTCTATTTTCTCAAGAATATACAATTGCTGCTGTCTTCTATAATTTGACAGATGCTAATTTCCAGTTTAACAATAAAGCTATTAGGTTGAAATATGCGAAAGCATCCAATATTATCCACGAATGTAAAAGAAATAAATGCCTTTGCTCTGCTTTCTCTGAAACCTTATTTTTCGTTAACTGATCATTTTATTTTTCTTTGCCACTATCTCTAAGTAAGGACGTCAAGGTCTATATGCACCAGTTATATTTTAATCATTGCTTATCTATACTTGTACTATTAATAAATATGCAAAATGAATATTCATTTACATTGCAGTGTTGTTTTTTTAATATAGAAGTGCTGGGGGTATGTAGTTATACTGTATAGGAATAACCTAGTAGTGGCATACAGGTTAAATAAAAGTCCATAAAGTACAAGTACAAAGTCACAGCTATGCGGTGTCCAGGCTGATTGTCCTGCCGGGACAACTGCCTATCGTTGCAGGGGGCTGGTCCAGTCCTCATGTCCTGATTGGCCAGCCCTCCTGTAAATATCCAGCATTTCCCTTGCCCCCTCTCTGGTTATAGAGTCTCTCTTTTCTTGCCCAGCTCCTTCTTGCCAGATTTCTGTGCCTAGTTCCTTGCACCTGTATCTACCTTGCCCCTTAACCCTTTCCTCTCTCTTGCTCTTCTCTCCCTCTCTCTCTACCATTGCTCCCTTAGCCATTCTGTGTGCTTGCTGCGTGATTACTTCCCTGGTCACCCCCAGTGTTTACCTCTGTGTTCTCTTTCTTTTCCCTGTTCTTAGTCTATTCTTCCCAGTTGTTTGTGTTCTCCTTCCATCCTGTGTCGGTCCCTTCTGGTTGCCTGAGTTGCCTCTGTCTGTACGCTTGTCTGCACTGTTCGTCAGGTGTATCTGTGCGGTGTGGGTCTACCTTGCCTCACATCCGGTGTCGGTTCCGGGGTCTAACTGCCAGGGGCTGCGACCTGCCTTTTTGCCTGCAGCCAAGCCTGTCCCCACCATCAGGGGCTCCAGTGATTACCTGGCTTCTGGTTAGACTCTGCGCCTCGGTGAGTGTTTCCCTTACATCGGGAACCGCAGGAGGACATTAAGGATATGATCAACTTCACTAAAGACTTTATAATAAGTTTTACATTCAATACAGAAATTTAGAGACAGGAGAAATTATGTTGTTGTGATTAGTAAAACACACACAATAAGGTTTAATACACACTTATATTCTTGATTGATATGCGTCTATCCAATTACATCCCGTAACTCTAAATAGGAATAATATTATTTTTCCGCAACTGGAAATAAGAATTATAATATTAGAATAGACAATTGCTATTTTTTAAGACTACAAAATAAGAAAAGTTGACAATTAGAACAACAATTTACTGATGACATCAGAGAAGACTTAACTACGTTGATCCAACTACCCCTGGAGCACCTTGATAAAGAGTACACAGTACTTGAAACGCGTCGGTGGTAGTAGTGGGAGCAAGGTCCACTCCATTTCCCCAGCTGAGAGAACCAGTCCCTTTTCCTCCAGTGGTACTTAGATCTTAGATGAAGGGCCCTGTAGTCAGTATCGGCTCTGGGAATTGTTTCACCTGTGGGGACAGGTTCCATACCTGTTACTAAGGATCCAGACAAAGGAATGGTGGATTTACACATTGAGATTCACATTGAGATAAGACACTGAAAAGTTGAGTGGACCAATGTGGGAGAAGTTTTTTACCACCTAGATATACCGCACTACAGTGAACGATGTTATTTATGTCTTTTATGGTCTTGGAGAGATTGGAGTAGAGAGAAAGAGAAGAGAAAAAGAAACTTACCTTAAAGCAAGAATTACAAAGGAGAAGAGTGTGCGTATATACTAGTATCGGATCTATTCAATTCTATCCGACTGTCTTACATGAGATATTCAGTATCCTTTGTCCTCGGTTGAGAACACTTATATAAGAGGAATAGAGTCTAAAGCTAAAGAGGTTGGTGCTGATTTTCAACAAAACTCCCAAACAGTCTCTGAACTCCACTGTATAATTACATCCCTGGAATGTGACTGTTACTGGTGACTGACTAGAGAAAGACTTGTGCATTGAAGTATAATGACACCCTCTTATTCTGATAAGTAATCAAATATTTTTGAACCAGTCTCTCTTGTGCAGCATATACTGTACATTTACTAATTACCTTATTCATAGATATTGCACCTTAAACTCCAACATTTCATGTGTTTTTGTAGGGGGCAGTGTAATCATTATGGGCCGTATGCAGAGTCTTTAAGACCGCGTATACGCAATCTACGTTGCAAGAAGTTACGTTACAGAATTACTGCGCATGCGCAGTAGAACATATCCGAATAGCTCTGCATACGGCCCTATATGACACTCTTCCAACATGTGATAAAAATAGTTTTTCCACCAAAGCCTTGGCCAAAAAAGAAGCGTCGCTTGTTTCCTGTTTTCTACATTTATAAACCACATCGGCACGGCCAGTAACTGCGATCAGAGGTCAATAACTGAAGCTACAGGCGCAAAGGTGACTGAAATCATTTACATAGAGCACCAGATCCAGAGTGGGGAAAATAAAAGGAAATCAGGTGGAAAGTTACACCTGGGCAAAACCATTTTAAGTTGCAGGGGAGGCAAATGTCATCTGTTGCAAACAGTGGACCGGATTCAGACTACCGGACATATCGCATATATGTCCGTAGTTTAGCATTTTTTACTACTGTGCACGTGTAGTCAATTTTTTACGTAATCTAAGTATCTTTTCCTTACGTAGATTGCGTATATGCCGTCTTGAAGACATAAGGAAAAGATACGTAGATTATGCAAAAAAATTACTAAGCATGCGCAGTAGTAAAAAAACGCTAAACTACAGACGTTTATGCTATATGTCCAGTAGTCTGAATCCGGTCCAGTTTTAAAGTTAAGGGGTGATGTTTCCTATGCCAAGTCTAAATAACAGTGTAACAGTAACGCTGGTCAGTATCTGTGTGCAGTAAGCAAAAGCAAAGTATTCTCCCTGCATGCAAAGAACAACATTTGTTCGACTTCCTGTTAAAGTCAACACAGCTTAAAAAATTTGCTCTTTTTTTGCATTTGAATTTTGAATCAGCCCCATTACAAGTTGTCAAAATGACTTTAATCTCTATTATTGACCATACTATTATTGTTTTGAGTCAGTCAGTGGTGAATGTTTTATTACAGATCTACTGTGTGACTGTATCAACAGGAACCAAGGGCCTGATCCAGACCTACGCTTGGATGCGGTTTTACGCAGATCGTAAGCATAAAAACGGCCATTTGTACTTTTTGTGCATGCGTGGGGCAGATGTTAAGCTCCTTTTACGCACTGAAAATCTTTGTGTATGAGCCTTATTCATAATCGCTTCGTATTACCGCTCATGGGGGCGGGCCTGCCATACGAAATCCGTAACCACGCACCGAGGGCGGGGTGAAGCATTTAAATTGTACAGTATGGGCGTGCTAAGCGTCGTTTATACGCACTGAATGTAAGGGTACGAACACAAAAGTTAGGATAGGGTTTGCCAAGCGTATGGAAGCAAAACTAGGTACGAGCAAGGGGAGTGTCTATTGCCGTGCATCGGTGGTACGTTCGGCGTTAATACGCTACACAGACGAGCGTAGGTCTGGATCAGGCTCCAAGACCGTAATCAGGAGGTAAGTAGCCAATGATTTCCATAGAAACTGTGTATATTCCATGAAATAGGTAATGTTAATTGTACTCATACAATATTATATGAACAATGAACATTTACATTTGACCTTATGATAAACAGTTCAAAACTGAGATAAAGGCACATGAGAACTATTTTTGACAATATGTAAAGAGAAAGGAAGGAAAAAATAGCAGCTCAGGAGGTCTCCAGACACTTGTTGGCTGCAGCATTCCAGCGTATATTTGGTGTCTAGTAGATTGAAAAGATACATATGAACAAGATGTCGTTGCCGCTGTCATTAGGTCATTTTCAACGCTGATACAGTCGAGAGCTTAATCGCAAATGTATCAGTGCCAAAATAGTTTATATTTCTATTGGGAATGGTTACTATGTAAATGGCCCTGTTTCGACAGGTACCCATTCCTAATAGCAACTGCTACAAGGGGAAAGTTATGGCTAGGCAGGGTTAAGGGTAGGCAGCTAAAAGAGGAATGATAAGGGTTAGGCTACGGGACAGGAAGGGTTAAGAATAAACTGCCAGAAGGGGAAGTTTAGGGTTGGGGTTAGGCTGTAGGGGATGCAGTTGCCGATTAGAATGGCTTATTTCTAACACTGATACAACCAATGGGGTAGATCCAGAACTACGTTTGCCGTACATTTATTCGCGTAGCGTATTTTTGTGTGCGTACCTTCTATACACTCCCCTAGGCACACCCATTGAATGTACGTATTTTGTCAAGATACGCTTTCCAAACCCTACCTTGACTTTTGCCAACGTAACCACAGTGATCCGCACACGTACGTATGGGCAACACGAATTTACGCAGCTAAGAACACCCATACTGTACACTTTAAATACAAACCCCCGCCTACTTAACGTATTTCAGACGTATTTTGGACTCACGTAAAATTGGGCGGGGGTTTGTATTTAAAGTGTACAGTATGGGTGTGCTTAGCTGCGTAAATTCGTGTTGCCCATACGTACGTGTGCGGATCACTGCGGTTACGTTGGCAAAAGTTAATGTAGGGTTTGGAAAGCGTATCTTGACAAAATACGTACGTTCAAGGGGTGTGCCTAGGGGAGTGTATAGAATGTACGCACACGAAAATACGCTACGCAAATAAATGTATGGCAAACGTAGTTCTGGATCTACCCCCATGTCCTTATACTGAGACAACTGAAAGAAATAACATCATTCTAACCTGTGCGAATGGTTTCCCTGTAGACTAAGTGAATAGTGAAATGAATAACCATTTATTCCCTGCCTAAAAAAGCTGTCCTCTCCTGCTCTCTTTTTTCTCAAGCATATACAATAGCTGCTTTCTTCTATAATTTGATGGATGCTAATTTTCAGTTTAAAAATAAAGCTATTAGGTTGAAATATGAAAAAGCATCCAGCATTATCCACGAATGTAAGAGAAATAAATACCTTTGTTCTGCTTTCTTTAAAATATTATTTTTAAATTTTCTGATCATTTTATTTTTCTTAGCCACTAACTCTAAATAAGGACGTCAAGGTCTATATGCACCAGTTATATTATAATCATTGCTTATCTACTTGTACAATTAATAAATATGCAAACTGAATATTCATTTACATTGCAGTGTTGTTCTTTTTTTTTATATTTATTCTTACTGAAAGTTAAAGGAGGGTACAGAGAAGCGCTGGGGATATGTAGTTATACTGTATAGGAATAACCTAGTAGGGACATACAGGTTAAATAAAAGTCCATAAGGTACAATAAAGTGCTATCTTTTAAAGCAGAGGTTGGGACCTTTCAAAGTAGGGGTGGGGACCATCCCGACTCACACGACCCTTCTGTCCATATAAAGACCCTCCCATCCATATAAGGACCTTACCAGGACCCTCTTCTCAATATAAGGACACTCCCATCCATATAAGGACCCCCCCCCCATCCATATAAGGTTTGGCAAATCATTTGGCCTGGCCCTCCGCAGTTGGGACACAAGTGGGGGTGTGGCTTGGCTTCCGGACATACTCTATAGAGCACCGGTGCACTGGGCCGCAAAATCTCTTCCAGCGCTCCAGAGGTGAGGGCTGCATCATGTGGGGGTGTCCTGTAGGCACCGGATCCATATCTTCTCCTGGGTCCCTGGTGGCAGCTGGGACCCTGAAACTCTCCATATTCCTGGCTCCTGATCAGGAAACTCTCTTTGGGGAGACGCTTGCTTGTAGTAGCAGATGGATCTCTGGGATGCTGCCGCCATTTTCAAATTAGGGGTGAGGTAATTACATTTCTGACCAATTATAGCGGGCGAATTTTTAAGTTGATCATTCTGGATGGGCCGCGAATGATGTTATAAATATTTAAATGGCCCTTGGCCGAATAAAGGTTCCTCACTCCTGTTTTAAAGCTTTCTATAATATCGGGAAGTATTCAGACTTCATAACGTTCCTAAAAAGACGCAGGCCGTGTACGTATGTTTTCGTGTTTTGCTAACTGCACATGCACGCGGCAGATGTTACACATAACAACTCATTGCGCATGGAGTTGATCTCCGTACCCAATCACATCCATAAGAAGGAGCGCACCAGCACTCCATAAGAAAGAGGGTAAGAAGTGTGGATGGGGGGGGTATTTAAATTGTACAGTGTGGGCGGAGTCAGCCACTTCCGTTTTTACTTTAGCAAACTCCGCACAAACATACGCACAGAATGTTAAAGTAGGCCTATGGTGGCGGAAGTCAGCTAAAATCCGTAAGAACGAGGAGAGTGTCATGGGAGTGTATTTGCCACTTAGGTGCATTGTTTTGTGAATCTGCACGTACTTATTTCCTACTTAAATCTGAATCAGGGCCATCTTGTATTTTAAGTTCTGAGATGACTTCAAAAGGTGGTTCTCCTAATTAATAATGTCTTTTAGTTGCTCATACAGGAGACATACAGTAATAGAAAATTGAAAAACCAACGACTGGACAAAAATCAACCATAAAAGTACTGAACGATAGTGTAAAATAAAATGATTTGCTTATATGAAAGTATACATTAAGAACAAGAACAGTAATCACTAAGGTAAAAGAAATCCCCTACCTGGGGAGATGGAAGACAGAGCGGATCAGTCTGGGATACTGTGGGGTGGACATCCAGGCAGCAAGCTGGATGAAGACCATTGAGATGAGTCGACAGAACACCCTGGAGAGGAAACACAAGAATTCGGGAACTAGCCATTTCTCAAAAAGTTTTGTCAAATGATTTGTAATAGAGGATTGTACATAGGGTCTTAGCCAAGCCCGTACAATTTGAAGACCTGCCCCCTGCACACTGTGCATTCACACTGTACGCCCGGCAGGTCATCACGGGCAGCCATTGAATGGATTACTTTGAGCATCTTTTCTAGTGCATTCCAACATGTAAGTGCCACGTGAAAACTCAATGGGTACTTACAAATTCAGAATATATAAGTACCCTGCTGTGTGGATTTAAAAAAGGTGGGACATGGCATTACCTTTAATCATGGTGAAATATAATATATTTTTTTTTTATATAAAGCCACACATATATGTAATATCATAGCCAATATGCATCATAAACATGTTACAAGTTATATAAAAATATATCACATTACCACAAATACTCAGGACTAAGGGCCGACTGAGGCACACTGGCATAAAATGGCGTCTTTGATAGTCTATATTAAAATGATCATTTTTCACCTTTTTGATTAAGAGTTAGTCTAGTAGATGCTCTTATGTGGGCAGTAGATCATAGATGTGTTGAAATTGCGTTTAGAGGCTGCCCTGAAAAAATTTAACAAGGTGGGAAAAAAAAAATATAAATAATAGGTTGTGTACAATAGATACTAGTACTAGAAGGTGGTTACTCCAATACAAGTGACAATTGTTTTACACTATAATTTTTTTACTTTGTTTTGCAAGAAAAATTCAACACATATATCACAGAGTTAACCTTACAGTGAATGAATCCCCAAATGTTAATGGAGGCAAACCTACTTTAAAATACGTAATATACCTGGTTTTGTCATATGTAAAATAGCCTTCTGGTCTCCCCCATTACTTATTGCTTGACAGATCTTGTTATATTTTGGTTTGCTCAAAACAGAGATCAATATAATTTTTAGATTTCTTTAAAAAAAAAATATTCTTGGAACAGAGAGTAAAAGAGTTCTTAAAGAGGGGTCTTTTTTATGTATTGGAAAATTATTAAAAATATGTCTGACTTTTATAGAACAATCATTATATTTTCAAATAAATGATAAATTAAAACCTTCATTACAGTCCCTGCTTGTATCCTTGCGTTTTTTTTTCTTTTTTTTTTTTAAAGATAATTATAGCATTTTTTTTATCCCTATGCATTTCGATAACCTCTTTAAAGGTTTTTTGAAGGATGTGGTTAGCATATCTCCTAATAACTGATTAACTCATTATCCTAGGAGTGGAACAGACTTTCTAAAGAGCAGTTACGCTTCACCCGATCAGCTGACCCTTCACAATATTACAATGCCAACTTTTATGATTTGCACTGGAGTGAAAAAGGGTAGATACATCCACTTGTTGAAGTTGAAGTCTGGATTACATTATTTTCAACAGATAGTGCTAAATCCAAAAAAAATCTACTATTTTAGTTTACTTGTGTGTAAATTTTAAATTATATTATTTTATTTAAACTTAGTACAAAATCTTGAACTCTTGTCTCACCTCCAAGCAAAATGATGAATAAAACTTCAATGCATATAGAGAACCAGGTCCACCCTGAATTTGCTACCTCATACACGTTTGTCTTTAAAGGTGCCCAGTGATGGGTTGCCGTAGGTCAGGGAGCAGCGGGTCTTCATATTTAAAACCTATCCTCAAAAAATGAAATAAATGTAAGATAAATTAAAACCCTATCGATGACACCATGAACTTACTATGTTCTTTAGTAAATATCCCTGATATAATGAGTCGACTGGAGAGCATGGTGGAACTTTTATGAATCTTTGGGAGTTAATAAAATATATCAGAAATTCAATAAGGAGTAAATAAGAAATGATCATTATCATCACCCTTATCACTGTTGTTCATATTATCATTGCACAGTATTAGGTCACCACAGTGGAATCCCCCATGACAGTCTCTGATTGCAATTTGTGACAAACTTGTTCATTATAAAATGAGTAGTTAATTTTAATGAAATATTTTGGGGTTTAGTCTCCTACGCCAATCGCTTACAATATCCGGCTGTGCTAAAACCTCTTTCCAAGTAAATGTTTGAGGGTGAACAGATGAAGTACAAGATTGTTAATTAGTATAAAGATCTCTAAATTGCCTTTTTTTTCCTCCCAGTATTAAAAGGGTCTGCTTGAGGTTCTAATTTGTACATTATTATTCATGTAATCCTCTACAAGTCTATTGATGGTTACATCAATGCTGTTTTATAATAGACTTCCTCTATGAAAATGATATTGATGCTGCTATAGTAGGATTATCTTTTCCCCAAGTACTTAAGAGGAGCTTTAAAATAGAGCGGTATCAATTGTATATATATGAAACGAGTATAAATTGGATCCAGGCTCTATCTATGAAAAACTGTACACATGTAACATCTTTTCAAAATCATAGGTGCAAAATTATAATCTGGCTATAATTAAATAGCACGTATTAGAGTTGTTTTTAAGATTTGATTTTTTTTAAATGTTCTGGTACCGGATTGTACTGTCTTAATTACTATTGCTAAACTTGGAAGGCTTTAGATTGATTTTTATTAACAAATATTATTCATTTTATTATATATTATTTATATATTTTTCATATTTATTTTTATTATTGTTATATTTACTTTTACTTTTTTAGGTCTTTTTGGTGTTTATATATTTATGTTTGTAGATATATGTTTAGAGAAGACAGCGCTGGTTTATTTTTATTTTTCATTTTTTGGTAGTGAAAATTGGGGCTTCAAAACCCCTGATCCAGCAATGTCCAAGATTATAGAAGGGGTGAGGAGTTCTAAGCTCCAAAAATGTGTTTTTCTTTTTTGTTCCCTATTGATGGTTACAGTTTGCAAGTTAGTCATGCTAGTGGCTTCATTATCTGTGCGAATTTCTTTTAAGCCAGACCAGATGTCAAAATCTTTGATGGTGGTGCACTGTCTAGACTCCATGGGCCGGATCTACTGTTTATTTAACTACTTCCGTCTATGGAAGACAGACGTAGTTCTGGATCCGGCCCCATATTATCAGTAGTTGTATTTCATAATGGCAGTTGTTTCCTAGAGAAACTGAAGCAGGAGACGTATCATGTGCAACTTGAGCTGACAAGTAGCTCTTTGCAATTGAAAAGATCTGTGTCATTCGAAAAAAAAAAAAAGAACATTGACCGGATTCGGACTACCGGACGTATAGCATATATGTCCATAGTTTAGCGTTTTTTACTACTGCGAATGCAAAGATTGCGTATATGTGGTCTTAAAGACCGCATATACGCAATCTACGTAAGGATAAGATGCTACCAGCGTGAGTCAGGTCACCCCTTTAATTAAGCTGATGGAGATAAAGCTGGAGAAGCTGAAGCAGGAGATGAAAGTAAGTGAATATGCTGAATATGCTGGTCTTGTAGATCAAATTCTTTATTCGATTCAAAAGGATAAAAGGGTTTGCAACATCTTAGAATTCGATCACAATGTTTTATCATTTATACTTGATCCTAGATATAAGTCCTATGACATGGGACCGGATTCAGACTACCAGACGTATAATTTAGCGTTTTTTACTACTGCGCATGCGTAGTAAATTATTTTACATAATCTACGTATCTTTTACTTACGTAGATTGTGTATATGCGGTCTTAAAATTCCAGCATATTTAGCATATTCACTTACTTTCACCTTTTAGCATATTCACTTATTTTCATTCTTACTTGCTTTAGCCTCTCCAGCTTTTTCTCCATCAGCTTAATTAAAGGGCTGACCTGACTCATGCTGATAGCATCTGAGCTCACTTCAGTTTCTTGCATAAAACTGAGATTATTCTCCAGTGTGTGGCACCTTCTCTCCCTATCTCATGGCTTGACACATAAGTCTTGATAGCTTGTTCTTGTTCCTCCAGTCACAGAAGCATATAAAGAGTGGCATTGCACATGGTTACTACCTCTTACTTCGGTTGGTGGCATGACAAATAGAATTTTTCCAGCAGCTGTTCAATATGCTGGAGCCAAATGCCAAAAATGCCCAGTAATTTTATGGGCCACAGCCAGCATCTCCTGGACAGACCTGTCATTTTTTAAGATATTTTGCACCACCGAGTTTATTGTGTGTGCTCAAATTTGCCTATTAGCAAGGCTTATAAAATGTTACGCTATCGGCCACAAAAGATGAGGACAATTTTAACAGAGTAAGCTGTTTTACTATGGCACCACAGAGTTTATCCAATAAATTACAATGGTATGCTTCCTACTGAAACCACAGATATAAACATTAGCCTGACTGTGAATGAGCTGGCATTTGTCTGATGCTGCTGATGCTTCTGCGTCTAAAGGCGATACTCCCAAGCAGTGCTCTCTCACAGTCATGTAATCATTAGTTTGACCAGTACTGCTTGTCCATATATCTTTAGTAACATGGATATTCAGATATTGTATTGTATTGTATTGTATAGTATTGTATAGTAGCTGTTCTCAATTATGAGAAGGTACGCACTACACCAATTCATCTTCACACATCCAAATGATCAGGGTGCTAGACTTATGAGCAGTAATTGTAGAAAACCACCATTTACCTTAGTAACCACCGTCAGCACACCTTAGTAATCGAAAAGAATAATAAAACAAACAGATTTACTTGAAAAATCAGTACAAAAAAAATCACTTTACTGTGTAGAAGATGAGGACCCACTCCACATACAAAACCAAAATACAAAGAAATAAACAAAATGTAAAAAAAAAAGTGCAAACACAAATATCA
>WWET01006567.1:11433-30604 GCA_011038615.1 Limnodynastes dumerilii
GATGGCTCACCTAATTCATATGGGTTGGTGAGTATAGATATATATGCAGCATATCAGGGTATCCTATTTCTATTATCTTCTATAACTTCATTCTAGCTTAATCTAACATAATGTGCTCTAGTGACCTAATGTTAACTCTGTATTTCAAACTCATTCTTATTTAAACACCCTTAAATTGATTATATCTGTCTGCTAGATAATGTGAAATGCCATGTGATGTGTTAGCAGCCATATTGGAAAGATCCTTTGTTTAAGAACTAATGTAATGTCTGTTACCTGTGTATCCCTGTAAATGTATAATAAATGATTGTTAATCTTTGTCAAACCTTATTAGAGAAATCAAAGCATGCCATTCATTTAAAATATTAATATCAACAGGATCCATTTAACTTCCACACATACAGCACGGATTTTATATGACTTTCTGGATGAAATCTTATTGACATTTTCATTTCTTTAGAGTATTTCTGTTTTATATTTATTATCCCATTCTTACTGGCACTCCCCTCCTAATGAAATAACTCCAGCGCTATAACCTTGTTATCATTTGTTTCTAACTTGCATTTTTTCCTAGGAGATTTGAGACATCTCCAGATACATAAGGTTTTGCTGTCAGGAGCATAGGTGCACTTATTTTTTCAGACCACTATTTCTGTTTTTAATGCCTCTCATATGGTTTCTTTATTCCACCTTCTCAATAAGTGCTGAGATTTCCCAGAAAAAAACACTTTTATTTAAAACAAAGTAGTTTGTTGAAAAACAACAAGCTTCCAAACATAAAAATATATTTAACACGTGGAATCCTATTTTCTTCCCCCTCTGTTGATTAAAGGAACTGCCCCCAATCACTACAAAATCCCCCAGGTCTGGTAATAAACTCCTCAATCTACCGGTGTTAATCCTAAAAAGGGCCCTAGTGGAAAAAACACTTTCGGGGAGGAAAAGGGAACAAATTCTCTGGGAGGAGGATGGCAGGTGATTCCTAATCTGGGTGTACACCAACGCGTTTCAAGCACGCTTGGGCTCCTTCTCAAGGTATTAACCCTTGGGGGATGGTAGCCGCCTTTTAAAGCTTCCCCTGTTTTCCGGCCCATGATTAATCTTCCTGCTTTAACCCTTTATTAAACTTCACATTTCTCCCTATTAGAATCCTCCCTAGCGTTAGGTAATCAAAATTGGGCATGATGTCAGTGAATGAATTAAAAACTTAATAAAACATATTGTGGCTCCTTCATATTGTCTTGTGTTTTCTTTCCGGTATTTGTGTTTCTATATACGGCACTTCATTTCTTTCTATTTGTCTTATAATTTAAACTCTCACTGTTTCTTCCTTCTAAGACAAGTTAGAAGGAAGAAACAGTGAGAGTTTAAATTATAAGACAAATAGAAAGAAATTAGCTAAACTTTCCCGATTCCTAAGGATTCCTGAACCTTCCTTCTGTGTCTACCTGTTCCGGATGTCCATAAGCTTTATGAAAAACTTATCTCTCATATACTAGTGGCAACAAAATGCCTCATAGCAAAATCCTGGAAATCTCAGCTGGCTCCACAAATGTCGGCCCTTACTGCTTTTATCTGGTTTGTTGTGAGTATGAAAAAATATCCTATCACCACCTTGACCGTGATGACCACTTCAATTTTGTTTGGTCCCCTTGGCTGGAATCTCAAACTAACCTTACTCCTAATTTCCACCAATTGTTCTTCCCTTTCACCCATCCAAGATGATCAATCACTCTCCTGAGCTCTCTTCCCCTATCCCCTCTGTCTACCTCCCTCCTTAGTGGCGAGCACCAACCCACCCTAATCTTGCCCTTTATCTTTGTTCCTCTTCCAACTTTAATATCTTCCCCTGCTTTTGAGCCCTATATTATCAACTGTTCTTTTTGGAAGCTCCCCTCCGTCATAATACTGTTTTGTTATGTTTATTTAATGTTCACTTTACTGTGTCACTAACGTGTTACTGATTGTTTTTGTGTGTTTTGAACATACTGCTTTAATAAAAATAAAGTTAAAGAAAAATTGGAATTCATTTCAGCTATAGCCATTGCAGCCACATCATCTCCTTTCCTCCAACTTCCCTTCCCTGGGGAAGAGCTGTTACAGTTATGGTGTTCTTTAAAGTTAGCATAGAGGGCATGAGTGAAAACCCCCTTGTGGATATTGCACAGGTGTTTGTCCCACCTAAAATTAATAGGTCTTGTGGTTCGGCCTACGTATTGCTTTCCGTAAGTGCATTCAAGTATGCAGTATATACACAGTTACGTGTATTGCACATTATAGATTGCTTAATAGGAATTGTTTTATTGTCATTTCTGGAGATTATTCTGTCTTGCTTTTTAAAAGAATTATTCTTAGGGCAAAGCTAAAAATTCCCAAAAATTGGATGAGCGCTAATTTATCAAGATGAACAAAATCTGTTAGTTGGTAAAATGGCCTATATAAGCAAGAGAATGGATCCTCGTATACAATACAACACAATGACAGCAGCATGCTGGGGGGAAAGTGCATCAATCCCACATATAAATCAAAGAATATAAAACCAAAAATATCAGCTGCAACATAAATTGCATATACATATATAAATACTATATTAAACATTGCAACTCTAAAAAGTGCAGCTCAAATATTTATTACAATAATAATAAAATTATCAAAGTTTCTAACCACAATTGGTAACATCGTTTACCCACATCCAATATGGTTTGTAGTAGCAATTAATACATTCAAAGTTGAGATAAATTCAAACTTCATAAAGTGCTTGTGCATAAAGAGAGTTCTATTACCACACAGCTGCCAGAGTAAAAAAGCTAGGAGAGTCTGTCACTTTAAATTGATGTTAATAAATCCACTATAATTGAGCTTGTTGTATAGTGTGGATCCTTGATACCAAAGTGAATGGAAAAGGTGCAAAGTTCTTCCAAAGAAGGTTGTATAAGGCATTAAATGGACCATTGGCAAGAATGTTAAGAAGCACTAAAATTACCAGATGAATAACGGAAACCAAGTCCGACTGGAGATAGATGAAAGACCTGTATCCAGTGTTACCTTAGTCCATAGTAGAATCTGCACCAAATTAAAGTTATCTTGCAAATGACCATCTAATTGTACATATTCTGGATTTAAGGGTGAAAAGGCAGTAAATGGGTGTCCCCGCTAATATACCTCCCTAAAAGTCTCTGGCAATAGCGCTGGTTAAGATAGCTGATACAAACAGTTGCTCTGTAAAGTAAGGGGGGAACAGTGTTTGACTGTCGGCATGTTTCGTTCACATCTGGAATTTCTCAAGATGAAAGGTAAGCAGAAATTAATTCTGGAGCTCCAAGAGGGATATTTAACTGAGAGCTTTCCATTAATTAACTGCAACCTGCATGGCTACATTGTATAACAAAGCATTTACCATTAACTACTTAGAGTTGCAACTTAAACCATACAACATAACAAAACAAAACAAAAATGACAAAACAAAGACAACAAGACACAATTTATATCAATACTAGAGAAATTATTATATGTAACTCAGGTCAAAGTAATAAAATAATAAAATAAAAACACAATACCGATTAACTATGAACATTGGTCTGGATCCTTAATTCAGGCCGACAAGGGAGTTACACAAGTCAGTTGCGTAAGTCCCCTGTCAGGGAACATCTGCGCATGCACTCGGTAGATGTTCCTTTAGCGTAAGTACTAACATACGTCAGCACTTACAGGGAAGGGGCAGACCCTTTACTTACACAGGCTCTATCCCCAGCAAATGAAGGCAGAGAGGGGAAGCCCTGTGATGACTTGGTCTGCGGCCATATGTTCGCAGATCTAGTAGTAAAAGTTAAGGTAGGAATCTGGACATGTAAGTGTCCAGAATTCCTACCGAGAGCGGGGAGTGCAGGGGGCATGCAGAACCCACTATGGCTGCATAACTACAGACCCCCGCATTCATGTAAAGCGTGCGGGGGTCTACCCCATTATCAGTAAATTATATGTAAATAATTACACAAATACCAACAACTGATTTATGCAAAAATAAATAACTAGTAAAAAATGGATATATACTTATAATCAAATAGACTAAACTGAAAATAATCAACTAACCAAGTTAAACATTTCACATAGGTTTGATATATTGAATTAGTATCAATTAAAGATGTTGTTCCCAATAATTACATAATATAAATCAAATAAGAAAAAAATATACAACAAAAATAAATATAAATATAAATAAAAATGAAAATAAAAAGCAAAAGTGATACTTTTAAACCAGATTATGTCTATCAAAAAATATTTAACAAAATTTTGTTAAAAATGATTTTGGTAAAGCATTAAATATTAACTTAGAAATCACTAATCTTTTCAAATATATCTACCAAAATAAAGACTCCAAAAAAACAAAAACAAAAAACAAAAAAAGCCTTCCGGTAAAATTAAAACAAAATTTAATAGAACAAATATGTCTGGTACCAGAACCTAATAAACAAAACAAATACAAATAGACATTAAACACTACATAAATCGACAATGCAAGCTGACCCTAAGTATCTGTGCGGATAGACACCTGTACTCAATGTCCAATAACAATTCCTCTAGGGGTGATCAAGCCCTAGTAGAAAAAAAGTGGATACTTGTATAAAAGAAAATAATATATGCACTACTGAAAAAACAAAGTCCCAATTCGATTGGATATAAACAATTACTTCCTCCGTTTGCTGCTGATTAGGATACAATGTCCCAAATATCTAGCAGTGTGATCTTAAGTCTGTGAATTATTGCACTCGTCACTTTAAAAGAAAAATCTCAGTTTGGCAATAACAACGTGAGCGCTCACCAACGTGGTTCTATTGAGTGGAAGCACCGCCCTGTTTACCATCCGCCCTGTCTATCGGTGGAAGCCGACTACAAACCAGTGAGTCCGACGTCCAGAGACCCCCGGTTCTAGCGGCTTAAACACCCGCTCGCCGGGGTTGACTCGGACAACGTGCTAACTCAAATTGAATCCATCTGAAGGCGTAAGGGGTAAGGTTTTTGTTTACCTTTCTTAGAACTGCATGTGCACTAGTACCATCATATTTCCATCAAGTTGGTGAGTAAGCTATAATTGCATCCAAATTGAATTGGGACATTGTATCCTAATCAGCAGCAAACGGAGGAAGTAATTGTTTATATCCAATCGAATTGGGACTTTGTTTTTTCAGTAGTGCATATATTATTTTCTTTTATACAAGTATCCACTTTTTTTCTACTAGGGCTTGATCACCCCTAGAGGAATTGTTATTGGACATTGAGTACAGGTGTCTATCCGCACAGATACTTAGGGTCAGCTTGCATTGTCGATTTATGTAGTGTTTAATGTCTATTTGTATTTGTTTTGTTTATTAGGTTCTGGTACCAGACATATTTGTTCTATTAAATTTTGTTTTAATTTTACCGGAAGGCTTTTTTTGTTTTTTGTTTTTGTTTTGTTTTGAATGCATTTTTTGTTTTTCATGATTTATTGTACCTGAGAATACACTGCGACAGCGCTGATCTTATCTTGCCTTTTAATTTCATAATTCTTTTAAGGGAATTCACAAATCCCTAAGACCAAGCTGCAGCCGCATTGTTTCTCTGGTATACTCCAGCGCCTATATTGGTTTTTTCTCCTTATTGTACTCCAAAAAAACACACATAAAAATATACAAAAAAATATAACTAGAATAAAAATCAAGACCAGAGGGTATATTTCAAAGCGTAGTAAATTCATCTAATTAAGGACTTTATGGGACAAACTTTGTAATTTAAAGATCCATTTGTATTCTTTAAGGCACAGCCTGGAAAATCTATCTCCACCCCGGGGTGTTGGGGCAACATGTTCCACCCCTATAATTTTTATAGAATCCACATTTCCACCTTGACAGTCTAGAAGGTGTCTTGACACACTGTGTTTCATACATTTTTTCATAATATTTCTTCTATGTTTCCTGAATCTGTCCTTCAGTGTGTGCATGGTAAGCCCAACGTACTGTAAACTACACGCCATTTGAAGGATATAGACCACATAGTTAATTTTGAAATTGATAAATTGTTTGATATTATACACTTTTTTGGTCGCAAAAAATGTTATTGAACTGTGCATCACAAATTTTTCAAAATAAGCATACTGAGTGTTCACATTTAAAAGTACCAACAGGTTTCACTGGGAACCATGTCATTAACTTAGAGTCACCATCAGACAAATTATTGTTACTAATTTTTGTTTGCAAAAAACTAGGTGATAAATTTTTCTTAAGGTTTCTATTTTTTCTAAAAATTACCCTAGGTTTTTTCGGGTAAAATATTTTCCAAAATTGTATCATATTTCAAAAAATCATAGTTGTTCTGTATAATCTTTTTTATCAGATGGGACTTTCTGTTAAATTTATTAATACATATATCCTCTGATGATCCAAAATTACCATGGATAACATTATCTTTTTGTTCACTATTAGAAGGACCCAAACCTATCTTGATTGTACCTTCATCTTCACCTTTAGATCCAGAGTCTGTGCAATCAGATGGTCATTTGTAGATAAGACTAGTCAAATGTTTTGTAGCATAGTGAGAGGAACTTGTAGCAGAAGCAGAAGAATAGCATCCCTCACAACTGTCTC
This sequence comes from Limnodynastes dumerilii, assembly GCA_011038615.1. Lineage (NCBI taxonomy): Eukaryota > Metazoa > Chordata > Amphibia > Anura > Limnodynastidae > Limnodynastes > Limnodynastes dumerilii. Next base: position 18,054 of record WWET01006567.1, read on the forward strand.
GATTTAGGCGGGTCAGGAAAGGGGAGTGGCTTATTGGAAAATTGGAAGAGCTAAAACCAAATATGCCCATGTGGGTAGAACTGGTTAGAGTTTGGGCAGAATGTGGCGAAGCTTATTTTGTCCCAGTTTCTGGGCTCTAAATGTTCATCTACGCATAGTTATGCCACTTTATCATTCATTGGTATGGCATCCAGAAATTAATACTGTGCTAATTTTTGGAGGGGAGGGATGATACAGGATACAAAATCTGTACATACAACAGTTTTAGGTGTCATTTCTGAATCTTGTCATTCTACTTATAACCAGATATATGGAAACTGCTGCAGACAGATCATGTACTGCATAACTTACAAACAAACATACTGGATTACTGGACATTGCTATATAGTCTATGCACCTATGAAAATTTTTGTGGCTATGAAGGCCTTTGTCTGCACATTTCATACCCTTAATTCTTACAGCAAGGGCTGGATTTAGCACTTACCTACGATTATATTGTTAGCACATTTATGTATGGACAAGTTGTAGTAGGGTTCTGCACACATAAGTGAGTGGGGAGTGCCCTTTCTCCTCACGTACGGAACTTAGGAGTGGGCAGACATACGGAACCCCTCTGTATATCCGCTATATGCTCCTACTTCAGGATTTGGCCCACTGTGCAAAGCTACTTCTGCTTTGCTAAAAGTCGGATTAAGGATTTCTGGAATTGCACTTAGAGAGAGAAGACAGGTTCCATTCACTGGTCTTTAGGGACTCCAGGCTTTAACTTATTACTACAGCAGGCTGGATATTCCCCATCCTTTGATACACCAAACACTAATAGGACTAATGAACTGAGCTGTGTTTGAGTTGTATGGCACTTTAGATGTTGCACTTTAAGACAGGAAAGCCTGTTTTGATATTTTGAACATAGCTGTTACTGCAATAACAATGAGTTAAGACTAGTTAACCTTACACAAGTGTTTTGCCAGAAAAAAGTGCTTTAGTTTATCCGGGAACAAAGTCTCAGTAGCACAAGAATACACAAAATAAGATGAAAATGCAACATACAAAAAAACGTTGAAGTGATTCTGTGTGGGTCTGGGTCAAAAATGTCAGAAAAAAAAAATTACAAAAAAGGCATGGAACGAACAGAAAGTACACCATACAATAATGAAGACTCCTGGGGCCAGATTTACTAAGCTGCGGGTTTAGAGAAGTGGAGATGTTGCCCATAGCAACCAATCAGATTCTAGCTGACATTCTCTAGTATGTAATAGGAAAGTGACAGCTAGAATCTGATTGGTTGCTATGGGCAATGTCTCCACTTTTCCAAACCCTCAGCTTTGTAAATCTGGCCTTTGTAGTTTAAAAAGTATACTACAATTAGTGGCTAATACCAGTCCCGCAGCAAATAAATAGAACATATAACAGCTCAGGCACAATAGCAAGGAGGTGGGTGCCCAAGTCAGGATGGGTGGGACCAGGTGAACCTGGGATGGACCAGGGCAGAGTCATGTAAAATGGGTGGAGTCGGCTAGGGTCCCATCTGGCTTATGATAATAGCTGTTGTCAGAGGCTGGCAGCTACACTTCATGTATAAGTGCTTAGTGCTGTTTAGTAACACACTGCTAGCAGTTGTCAGGTGCTGGCAATGCATTTTTAAACAGCGCTTATACATGGAGTGCTGAGCACTGTTTTAAGCTGACGGCCTCTGACAGATTTCTTAGAGCTCTGTAAGTACAGGGGGGAATACACTCCTCCAGACCCCATATCACCTGTACTCCTTAAACCACTGACAACACCCCAAAGGCAAAGACTGTTGATCTCTTTTTTTTAATACTAGCATGTGAAATACTTTATTTATGTTTTATTTTGAATCACTTCTCCTATGTTATTCACAATGGACTGGTTCCAGACCTTCGCAAACATTCCATATGGAAAGTCCACACAAAAGAGGGAGTACACTCGATCCACACGAGTGGATCAGTGGTCCGTCCGACCACTGATTTGATTGTAACTCCATATTTCCACACATACTGTAAAATTAACATACCCCCCCCCCCCCCCCCCCCCCCTTCACAATAANNNNCCCCCCGCTCACCTTTGAAGAATGAATGAAAAGACCAGCCCCTTTGTTCTTAAAACCTGTCATATGGAACTGAGTAAAATGTACGTAACATCTGGAGGTTGCATTCGTCCTCCCCTCCAGACACCGCACTTATGCACTTTGCATACATAAGTCTGAATCTGGCCCAATGTGATTCTAGTTCCCTCTTTTGTTTTTTCAATGAAAAAACTCTATGGTTTCCTTTTATTTTTTATAATGCATCCTTCAAATTTCCCATAAATTAGAAAATAAGAAGAAAAAAAAACAGATAAGTAGAAAAACAAGACAAATATACATAAACATTGTAAATAGGACCTACCTTGATAAAAAAAACGATCAAATAAATAAACAAGTGGGAAAGGACAACCCAGGTGTACACACTGAAGGGCTGTATACAGAGTTAATGCTAGATTCCATACGCTAGTCTCTTCTGCATTCTGATGCAAGTATATTGGTACTGTGCATGCGCAGTACCAATAGTCACCAGACCTCCGTACATAGCATATACAATAGAAAGACCGCACCGAATCAGTTAATCTAAAGGATTATATAACTCCCTATATAGGGAGGTGCTCCCTCAATGGTTTAAAATTATAAACAAGCCAAAAACTTAGCTACCACACATACATGAGGCCTCATTTACTAAGGGAGATTTGAGTTTAATCACAGGAGATTGCAGTAGTTTACCGGCGATTTGCAAGTTAATGGATTTACTAAAGCAAAAGCTTCATAAAATCGCCGGAGATGAGTGTTGAACTAAATCTCTGTTGTTTATATCTCTCTGGCGATTTCTAGCATGAGGGGCATACAAATCTCTATGTCACAAAGGTTCGCGGCAGACGCCGCACTTACCCGCTCCACGGTCTGCCTGCGGCGTTCTCTCCTCAGCGGTCCCGCGTCCCTGGTCGTCGGAGGCTGTCACCAGTACAGTGACAGCCTCTATACTCACCACTTGCTGCACGAGTCTCCTGTTGGCGTCCCACGTGGAGTTCTGGCGCGCGGCGCCCCGGAGCTCCGGGCCGTGGGCGCCGCCATCTTGAATTTCACATGTGACTCTGAGCCACCAATGATTCTTACCTGGGTTAGTCCTCCAGCCAATCATCGTGCAGAGCGCGCTATTTAAACGCTGCAGCCCTTGCCTTCAGTACCAGAACAACTTGGTCTTCAAAGGTGCCTGGTTGCCCATGTTCCTGGAGTATTCCTGCGATCCTGGTATTCCTCTGGTCCTGTTCCAGTCCTGGTATTTCTCTGGTCCTGTTCCAGTCCTGGTATTCCTCTGATCCTGATCCAGTCCTGGTGATCCTGAGCCTGATCCTGATCCAGTCCTGGTGATCCTGAGCCTGATCCTGATCCACTCCTGGTGATCCTGAGCCTGAGCCTGATCCTGATCCAATCCTGGAGATCCTGAGCCTGAGCCTGATCCTGATCCAATCCTGGTGATCCTGAGCCTGAGCCTGATCCTGATCCAGTCCTGGTAATCCTGCTGATCCTGATCCAGTCCTGGTGATCCATCTCATCAAACCATCCCGGCGCATCTCGTCCTGCCAATCCGGCGCATCTCATCACATCATTCCGGCACACCTCATCATGTCATCCTGGCGCACCTCGTCCCGCCAATCCGGTGCATCTCATAACGCCATTCCGGCGCACCTTGTCACGCCATCCGGCGCACCTCGTCTCGCCATCCCGGCGCACCTCGTCACGCCATCCTGGCGCACCTCGTCCCGCCTATCCGGTGCATCTCGTCGCACCATCCCGGTGCATCTCATCACGCCAACTTGGCACACCTTGATACGCCCCTCCGGCGTACCATTATTCGGACTTCTGGTATTACTACCATTGGACATTTCCTTTCCAATTTCAACCATTGTTCATTGCTCTGTATACCATGCGACAGAGTTACATTAAACCCGCTTGTTTTTAATTTGCACCAGCTCGTCCAATTACTCCCCTGGTACCCAACACGGATTCACAAAATCCTCTAGGCGTGACACTCTGTATTTGCTAAGGGGGATTTTCAAAATCACTGCAGTTTTGGCTTTAAATCTACAGAGAAAATTCTGTAGGGTGTGAGTGGAGACTTTACAAAAATCACTGGCAATTGGTCATTGAATCGTGTCAGTGTATAAAAGTAAGGTTAGAATGATTTGCAGCTGCCTATTTAGACTCTTAACAGAAGCTATGACATTTTCTGTGCTGCACATGAATAGTGCTTATTTAATGGCCTGTTTATCCTTACTAAGGACAGCATAAAGGACTGAGGAACAGGACCACAACCATCACCAGGCTATGGTTCATTGCAGGCAGCGCAGAACCCGTCATGTGCTGGTGTTTGGCCTGCATTTGAACTTTGACTCCCTGTCTAATCAGGAGGTAATTCAATTGGTTCGCCTCAACTGCACTAACCTCCTGAGCCTTTATGAGCAGGTGAGTAGGAATTTGGACCCAGCAACATCACGGTCCCATGCAGTGTCTGGGCTGCACAAATTACTGTGTGTTCTCCACATTTTGGCCACAGGGTGACTGGCAGAGTGGTTAGAATATCACAGGTGACATTTTCACGTTACTTAACTCATGTGTTAAGTGTACTAATTAAATTGTCCCGTACATACATCTGCTTCCCCAGCCATGAGGAAAATTGGCGTGACCTGAAGTTGCACTTTTATCGGCTCTCTGGATTTCCTAATGTCCTTGGAGCGATAGATTGCACACATATTGTGCTGAGATGACATAAAAGCAGGGCACATTTATATACCAATCGTCACCTTCACCACTCCTTCAATATGCGGATGGTCTGTGATGCTAACTTGAAAATTATGAGTGTTTGTGATGGCTTTCCTGGGTCATGTCATGACTCCTATATTCTGAGTTAGTCAACCCTGTATACCAAGTTTAACACTGGATTAATGCCTGAGGGATGGCTATGGTTGTGTGTGAAGTCTCGCAATTTTTTATGTAACTCCGCCAATTTTAAAGAAAACTCTGGAGATTTACACTGAAAAAAGCATTTTTTCATAGATACCATTACATTTATACAAATCTCTGCCAACTCCGGATATTTAAATTGCCGGAAAACAATCACAGGACATCTCTGGAGTTTTTAAAATTGCTATGCAAAATTGCCCTATAGTAAATACAGAGATTTTTGTGAAAAAATCTCCACTCAACTCCGGATATGTATGGAGATTTTTTGGGAGATTTAAATCACCCCTTAGTAAATGAGGCCCATGGAAGCCAAACAGAAACCAATTTAGAGGTGCAAATATATTCCTAATATTACAGCAAGTAATAATTCTCCATAAGAGTCAACAGCAAGTTAGATATACAAAGTGATATTTAATGAAACAGTAATTAAAATCACCTTGAGGCAAAATATTACAATATGTGTAAAAAAAAGATCCATTAGACTATAATGTGCAATAAGCTTCCATCACCCAGCTGAATACCTCCGCTCCTAGGAGACACCTGACACCCCCAAAATTGCAATATCCCTATACACTAGGGTTAAAGAAAAAAGACATATATAAAAAATGGAACGGAAGTGTCCGAGGGATTCAAAACCAGTCTCTGTTATTATTTGAGTTCTGAATAAATGCTTGTTCTTTGATTTAAGACTTTTCCTCTTGTGTTCTTGCTGTAAAACAGACCTCTAAATTCTTCCTCTATTCCTCCTTTAGATATAGTGTGCAACTTCCACTCCCGCTCTCCACATGCAAAAGAAATAATACAACCCTTGTGCAATATCCCTTAGCAACCGAACAGAGTTTTCAGGTAAGTTGTACTCACACTTTTTCTTCTTGAATAAGGCACAGAGTGGTATCTTTAGGACTTTTCTTTTCTTTAGGATCTCTCCGCAGCTGAAGTTCTTCTTCCCTCCTTAAAAGAAAAAATCCTTGTGCAATATCACTTGGCAACCGGAAATAAACTCAGGTAAGTTCTACTCACAATTTTTCTTCTTTAATGAAGCTTTGAAATTTTATCTTTCAATTCTTTTACATCCACAGTGTCTCTGCACCCGAAATCCTTCTTCTCTCCTCAAAAGAAAAAAGAGGACTCATGTGCAGTATCCCTTAGCAACCGAAAAGAGGTTCAAGTAAGTAATACTCACACTTTTTTTCTCTTTGGTACAGCTTGAAAGGGTATCTTTAGGATGGTTCTTTTTCATAGAGACTTCTTCCAAAGAGGGACCTTCTACTTCTCCAGGACAAAAACGTCTCCAGCAATCCACCAGAAGAAAATTTCTACAGGTAAGTTATACTCACAATTTTTCTCCTCTTCAATAGGGCTCTGCATATGATCTTTGTTGTTAAATTGTGTTCTTTTTCAGGAGTTCCTGAGTGGTTCGTTTTAGAAGAGAGGACAGCCCCCTTCTTCTTACCTATCACCTCAAAAGAGGGTTATAAACCCTTGAAGAAGGACTCAGGCTTCCTCAAATGTGTAAGTCCTATATTTGAGGAAGCCTGAGTCCTTCTTTAAGGGTGTATAACCCTCTTTTGAGGTAAGTCTGATATTTGAGGAAGCCTGAGTTCTTCTTCAAGGGTTTATAGCCCTCTTTTGAGGTGATAGGTAAGAAGAAGGGGGCTGTCCTCTCTTCTAAAACGAACCACTCAGGAACTCCTGAAAAAGAACATAATTTAACAACAAAGATCATATGCAGAGCCCTATTGAAGAGGAGAAAAATTGTGAGTATAACTTACCTGTAGAAATTTTCTTCTGGTGGAATTTACTGCACAAGGTTGCCGTCTCTTTTTCGGTATTGGGTTCTTTGCTGGAGGCGCCCCGTCCTGAAGGAGGAAGAAGCCCCTGTGGAAAAGAAACGTCTTAAAGACACCTTTCTAAGCCGTAATAAAGAGTAAAAAGTGTGAGTATTACTTACCTGAGCCCCTTTTCGGTTGCTAAGGGATATTGCACAAGAATCCTCTTTTTCTTTTGAGGAGAGAAGAAGGATTTCGGGTGTAAGGACACTCTTTGGATGAAAAAGAACTGAAAGATACAATTTCAAAGCTCCATTAAAGAAGAAAAATTGTGAGTAGAACTTACCTGAGTTTATTTCCGGTTGCCAAGTGATATTGCACAAGGATTTTTTCTTTTAAGGAGGGAAGAAAAACTTCAGCTGCGGAGAGATCCTAAAGAAAAGAAAAGTCCTAAAGATACCACTCTGTGTCTTATTCAAGAAGAAAAAGTGTGAGTACAACTTACCTGAAAACTCTGTTCGGTTGCTAAGGGATATTGCACAAGGGTTGTATTATTTCTTTTGCTTGTGGAGAGCGGGAGTGGAAGTTGCACACTATATCTAAAGGAGGAATAGAGGAAGAATTTAGAGGTCTGTTTTACAGCAAGAACACAAGAGGAAAAGTCTTAAATCAAAGAACAAGCATTTATTCAGAACTCATATAATAACAGAGACTGATTTTGAATCCCGCGGACACTTCCGTTCCATTTTTTATATATGTCTTCCTACGAAAAAGCCCAGGTGAAACGCGCGTCAGACTTCTGTCCGCCTCCTCATGCACCAGAGGCAGCATTTCTTCTCCTCATGCACCAGAGGCAGCGTTTCTTCTCCTCATGCACCAGAGGCAGCGTTTCTTCTCCTCATGCACCAGAGGCAGCGGTTTTTCTCCTCATGCACCAGAGGCAGCGTTTCTTCTCCTCATGCACCGGTGGCAGCGTTTCTTTCTTCTGCTCCATTCTGACCACATGCTGCTATTGCTGACCCGATCCTCCTTATCTTAGGGAGGGACAGGATACTGCCTAGGAATAGGTGAAGTGTTGGCCGTGAGACCGCTATGGGGGGTTTAGAGTCAATGTTGTTTTTCAGATAATGGGTTGCCTTGCAGCATTGTATGTTTATACGTGAATACATTATTTTCTAACGGATGCTTTTTTATACACATATTGTAATATTTCACCTCATAGTGATTTTAATTACTGTGGACCGTATTCAGAGATCCGTGTTTAAATTGGGCCGCAAATATACACATGGATGGAGCAAGGAACACCCACCAAAACCCCAGTCACTCCCCTTGTTAATCCGTGCTCTCGGACACTTACGCCTCCATAAACGAGCTGTAACTTTCCTTGTGCTGTTCTGTGCGTATATATGTCCTCCGTCCATGCGTATCTTTATAATCACGCCCACTTTTCATTGTTTAAATGCCACCCACCCATTTATACGTAAAATTCTTCCGTGCATATTTTTACGTGGCAGATCCAGACATATGTGACACCATGCGATTCACAAATCCGTCCGTGAGGCACTTCTGTGCGTATAGTCTACATGAACTCCGTAAGGAAAGTTACTACGCATGCACAGTTTAAACGTACCTAAAAATACGCACGGAACTGCCCGAAAAAACGGATCTCTGAATACGGCCCTGTGTCATTAAATATCACTTTGTATATCTAATTTGTTGTTGATTCTTATGAAGAATTGTTCCTTGCTGTAATATTAGGATTATATGTGCACATCTAAATTGCTTCCATGTCTGTGTGGTAGTTAAGTTATTTATTTGTTCATAGTATACAGAAGTCTGCTGGTTTTATTTACTGTGAATCTGGCCCTCTGTTAGCAATCAAAAGGTACCAGTTAACCTTTACCTGGTTATTTTCCTTCTAATGCGTTTCAACCTCAGCCTTCTCAGGGCACTGAGGTCATAGGGCCTGATCCAGACCAATGCTCATGAAACGCTCTTGTGCATAGCGTATTTACGCCAGCAAACCTACGAAGCACTCCCCTAGGCACTCCTCTCAGTCGTAAGTATTTACGCCGTCTTATGTCTACCAAACCCTACCCTAACCTTACTGTGTTTTTGTGTTTTTTCCTTTTTAGGATTTTTTGGTGTTTTTTTTTTTTTCGGGGATTTGGATTGAATACCCTCTCCTTCTGATCTGGTGAACAGTTATATCTGTAAGTACCAATTATTTTCATAACTTTTTCCAACTTTTCAGAAACTATACTTACTGTAATTCATTTCTCTGATTATTCTTTTATTTTTTTTAAACTTTCCTCTCAAGCATGCACCTGACTGTCATCCTTGACCTTCTCATGTGATGCTATTGTTTTTTGTATAAAGTATATTTGCAAATAAATGCTATTGTGATGTTATCCCAGGTTGCAGTTACATGATATCAGACGCCATTTTGTTGTTAGTTTTGCTTTGCAGACTTTTTTAATTTTTCAAGTTCATGTTCTGAGTTAAAATTTTGCACATTTCCTTATGCAAGTTATGTTTCATTGCTCATATATGTGATTTATAGCTAGTGTATGCCTATATTTTAAAATGTGATTGTATGTTTTCAATGTTAGTACAATTTTTGGCACCTGTATTTCTGGAATGTTCAACCAACTGTCTTTCTTCACCTTTTCAAACATTCTCCTGTACCACTGTCACCTCAATGCCATTCATCTCCTTTTTAAAAACTCTCCTGTCACACACTCACCTAACTGGCATTCTTCTCCTTTTTAAATCAATATGTTTCTGACACTCACTCAGCTAAGTGCCATTCATCTACTTTCCAAGAATTCCTCTCTCATGATTGACCAATATGCCTTTTATTTGCATTTTGTTTGCCATTTTCTTTAAAGCACTCAATGTACATTTTTGCTGTGCAATTGGTGTGTTTTATTGTTTGAATGCATCCTCCATTTTGGAATTTGTGTTGATGTTCAGTTCTTATATGGTAGTACAAGATGTTTTTATTCTTTGTCATGCTTGTTGGTTTTATAAAATTGTCCCCATGATTGTCAATGTTCATTATATAATATTGCTATATTTTTTTTACAGGTTTCTTACTTCTGTTTCAGTACATTGTCAAAAATATATTTATATATCTTGTTTATATAGTTGATTACAATACTTCTTTCCTCTTTTGTGTTTGTATTTCTGGAGTGTTCCATGGCAGCATTACATACTGATAACAATGGTTTCTTTGTGAGGTGTCTGCATGGTTGATTTGTTGTTCTTCTTCAATATACCTATGCTTCCATTCATTTAACTGTCAGTCTTCTGCTTTTCCAAAACGCAATTTGCGGCATCAAGCCCCGTCCCGACCCCTAATTTAAGTAAAAACGGGGCCGTATGAGCCAGGGGGCGGAGCCTAATGACGCGATTTGCATAAATTGCGTCATTAAGCCCCGCTCCCCGCATGCGGCGCAAGCTTTTCTCCGGAATCTCCCGGAGAGAAGCTGCAAAAAGTCGGCAACCATGCACTAGACCATGCACCTAACTGTCAAGTTTCTGCTTGTCATGTGATTTTAATGTTTGATAATATCTATAATATCAAATATATGCTATTGTGATTTGGTTTCCGTTTGGTCTTAGATGATAACCTCATTCATGTTTATTTGGGCCTGCTTTGGTGTTGTAAAACCATTGTTTTGAATGATTTTTTTCATGGTCATGCTGTATGATTTTTAAAAGGCTGCACATTTTATTATGGCTTTTGTCTTTCATTTCCAGACATTGCTTCTGTATAATTTATAGCTTGTGTATGTCTATAGTTTTTACAAGTGTGGTTTGAGAATGTAGCTTTCAGTACCTCTATCCTCTTGATTTTGTCGCTATATATTTCATAAATGTTGCCCCAACTGACATTATTCTGTTGTTAAAAAATATATACTCTACCACACTCACTTTACTGCCTTTTCATTTCCTTGTCCAACATGATGCACATAACTGGCATGCTTCACATTTGTAAATACGTTCCTCTCACACACTCATTTACATGTCATTCTTCTCCTTTGCAAAAACTCTCCTCTCACACATGCACATAACTGGCATGCTTCACCTTTTAAAATACCTTCCTCTCACACACTAATTAACGTCATTCTTCTCCTTTGCAAAAACTCTCCTCTTACACATGCACATAACTGCCATTCTTCACCTTTTAAAATACGTTACTCTCACACACTAATTAACATGTCATTCTTCTCCTTTTCAAAAACTCTCCTCTAACACATACACATAACTGCCATGATTCACCTTTTCAAACACTATCCTATCCCAAACTAACCTATTTTACATTATTCTCCTTTTTAAAAACTCTCCTTTCACACATGCACACTAAATGTTTTGTTTTTCATTATGTTTTTTCCAACAGTTCCAACAGTTACTATGTTGTTTATGGATGGTTCAATGCTCTCCTATCAATTTATTTAATTTATAAAAAAGCACAATCGCATATGTCTGATTGTATAGTTTTTTGGTATTAATTTTCTGCATATGTTTACATGGTTTTATTTTAGAGCAATGGATAAGGACCGAGAGCCTATGGAGAGAGAGGAAGAGTCCCCCTTTCTTTCTTCAGAGGAGGAGTGGCAGCCACCGCCTGAAGAAGAGTTCTGCCGAAAGCAGAAGATGTTCAAAAAGCGCATGCAGCAAGAGGCCTTGGCTGCCAGGCAACGACAGCGCTCCGAAAAACAATCAGGAACGCATGCTGAACAGGACACAGACAACGAAGAAGTTTCTGCTGATGAGGAAACATCAAAAAGGGCAACAAAATTCAGTGATGATGAGAACGATGCCCTGATCAATGGTGCCCTGCGCGATTCCGACATGCTCATGGGTGCACTGGCGCAGAAGACTTCGTCCAGAAGAAGAAATGAACTGTGGCGCAAAATTGCTGAAGCAGTTTCAGTGAACAAGCGGTCCACTGAAAACTGCAAGAAGAGATACCGGGACTGCAAAAGGATAGTCAAGGACAAGCTGGCAAAGTTGTCCCGTCATGCAAAGGGCACCGGTGGCGGAAAACCATTACGGTTGTCCTGGAAGGCACTGCTGAGAGACAATTTGAACCTTTCAATTGTAGAGGGGGTGCCAGGAACAGTGGACACACTTGACCCCAACACTCTCAAAACATCAGGTAAGTTCAGTCTGTACCATAGTACATAGTACATATAGTACATAGTTGATGAGGTTGAAAAAAGACAACAGTCCATCAAGTTCAACCTATTTTGGATCTCCTGCGATCCCTATCTTTATATTGGAAGTTAATCCATATAAAGCAACCTCAAAACTGTTGCAATCCTAAGATAAATAAATACATACATTTCTACCTTGCTCCACTACTGTCCTTTATTTAAATCAGCGGTCCTGGTAACCCTGAATGTCCTTTTCTGCTAAAAATGTATCTAATCCTTTCTTAAACATATCCAGTGAATCTGCCATCACAACCTTTTCTGGCAGTGAATTCCACATCCTGACTGCCCTTACTGTGAAGAACCCTTCCCTGGCAGTGACTCCACATCCTGACTGCCCTTACTGTGAAGAACCCTTCCCTGGCATCGTGTCCTGTGTCCTTGGGGTAAAAAGTTCCTTTGAAAGTTCTCTGTATTGACCCATGATGTATTTGTATATATTGATCATATCTCCTCTTAGACGCCTCTTTTCTAAAGTAAACATGTCTAAACTGGCTAGCCTTTCCTTTCCTCTCAATGACTCCATACCCTTTAACAATTTTGTTG
>WWET01006567.1:33982-54912 GCA_011038615.1 Limnodynastes dumerilii
TTTTTTTTATAAGTGCAGAGTTAAAACTAGGAAGGAGTGTAAACAAGAAAGGAGTTTAAAGCAGGACCGGGCTAGCTAAGGTTAGTAGTTTTAAATACACAGTGGGTCAAGGGGGGTAAGTTACACATAATAAGATGAGTGGGAGCAGGATTGAAAATCTCACTCAATGCATGTCTTGTCATATGTATGCACACTTGGAGAAAGTCTTCCAAGGTACATTCCTCTGGAGGAATGTACCTTGGAAGACTTTCTCCAAGTGTGCATACATATGACAAGACATGCATTGAGTTAGATTTTCAATCCTGCTCCCACTCATCTTATTATGTGTAACTTATCCCCCTTGATCCACTGTGTATTTAAAACTACTAACCTTAGCTAGCCCGGTCCTGCTTTAAACTCCTTTCTTGTTTACACTCCTTCCTAGTTTTAACTCTGCACTTATAAAAAAAATGCACTTGAATAAAAATGCAATCGCAAGCTCAATGCAATCGCTTCCCTGCACCTGTTTAAATAGAAGTCTAATCATCACACCCACTAGCTCTAACAGGAAGAAAAAAAAAAAGTAACACAAAAGTTAGCAACAAACAAAACAACTTGCTACAATATACACTAAAATTCACTCAGCCCAACACTCAGTACACACTCCTTCCTAGTTTTAACTCTGCACTTATAAAAAAAAATGCACTTGAATAAAAATGCAATCGCAAGCTCAAAGTACCAAACTGGAGAGGATGCAAAAAATCTTGTTAATGTGTATGAAATTTAATTACTGTATCGTAATTTTTTCTAGCAACCACCCAACGCCAGCCCTCCAAACACTGGAGTGTTCCCAAGAAAAGGACTGTTCCCTCCGCAGGTAAATTTTTTTTTTTTTGTGTGGTTTGTATAATGTTTTTTTTTTTTGGTTAAGTCTCTTTTTGTAAAAAACATCCTTTAATTTCAGCGCTTGGCCGTACACCCTCACCATCAGCAGAAGAAAGGGACACTGTAGAAAAGGCAGCTGAATTGTATGGTAAGTTATATGTTTGATAACATCAGCATTGTTATAATTTTTCTCAATAAATCTTTGTGCTGAAAACTTTAATTTAAAATTTTACAGGCCCTTCCACCAGTCAAGGACCTGCAAAGTCCACAACAAAAGCAACGAGGCCACAGTTGATTGTAAGTTTGACTTTGCTGTTGCTATGTCTACTGCTACTATCTTGTTTAAACTATATTGCTGTCTTATATGTATAGATTCTTGGTTTTCGACTTTTCATTTTAAATAGTTGTTTAACGTTTACATACAAGAAGAGGTTAGTGAGTGTAACAATTGTTTTATTGTTTTAGGTCCTTCAACTATTGCTGGACCTGATGTGGACAGGACATCTTCCAGGTCAAGAGGTGTAGGTAAGTGTAATTTATGCTCACGTCAGCCTGTTATGCATCTATGATGAATCATATGCCTGTAGTGTATTTTTTAGTAATGTAGTTTTTTGTTTAATCTATATTCAGAGTCATTACCATTAAATGTTCAACGACGAACAGAAGAGGAGCAGCACGCAAGTGTAGGTAAATAACCACAATTTTATGTTATAATTTTGTGATTGTAAAGATTTTTGTTTATCGGAATGTAATGCTAATGGTATCAATTATTTCCAGCACTGCAGGCGCGGGAGACATGTAGTCAGAAATCCATGTTCTCTACTTGGAAGCTATTATGTTTGCATGTTAACTGTCACATTAGGAGATGTGTCAAGCTTTTAGCATTTACAACACATGGTAGAAGAATATGGAGTACATGTGGCGCTTCCAAGGGAAGAGACAGTACAGTTAATCTAGTATTTATTGAGTACTATTTAGATAAAAAGCAAGTGTCATGCACACAAAACCAGTAGCTACGTAGCACTGAAAGATAAACAATAGTGGCAGAAAATAAAACATAGGTCGTATGAAGACTGAATGCAATGGTGCTCATAAACAGTGGTGAGTAAACAAACAAATGAACAAAACACTGAGGTGGTATAACATACAGTCCAAACGGGGCTGTATGTAAGTCTGGTCCAATAAGGGTAGTGTAATACAGTTCCCCAAAAGGAAGTTTGAAATGTCTGCCTTCAGTGGGATCACAATTCCTATATGGTGATGGTCCCAAAGTGATACAGTTCCAGAGGCAAGATGTAGATCAATGTGGATGGTAGTAACAACAAGGCTCTGAATACACAGTCTAGAGGCTCAGCCTCAAAAAGTAAGAACCACTGTCCTTAAGGAGCGAATATAAAGGTAGCGATACCTGGTCAGCCACGAGGAGAGCAATGCTCAATCCTCCAGCGGCTATTTTCTTCGGTCCTGGCTGAGCTGTGCTCGGTTCCCGGGTCTGGAGTACGTGGTGCAGGCGTTTTCTTCTGACTGGGTATCGGCATCCGGTGTCCACGCGCCTGAGGCGGCTTCCGGAAACAACGCTGCGTGGTTACTAAGTCCCGTCGGCAGGGACGCTACAGCTAGGTGGCGCCGGACCTCTACTACGTGCACTGTAGAAGGGTTCGCGCTGTTGTGAACGGCACTGTCGGCTATAAGGTGAACAGAGATCTCTGGGTGCCCATATCCTATGCGTTTCGCCCTATGGTGGGCTTCTTCAGGGATTGAGGTGCCGTTCAGAAAGCTGTAAGGTTACCATTCCCTTTGGCTCTTTCTTTATAGGTGGAGCCGTGGGTGTGGTTAAGAGGGGCAGGGTCTTACAGGTCTATGGCTCAGAGGCACATGCCTTGTTACACCAATGGGACTGATGGATGGACGTTAATGTGCCTAAAAGGCAAGAGGTGATACATAGGGCGCCATATAGATATGTACAAATAACCAATAATAAAACAAAATAAAGCAAAATAAAACAAAACAAACAAAACAAATGTAAACAAAGGAGAACAAAACAAAACAAAATGCAACAAAACAAAACCAAAACATAAAAAACAAGGTGGAATCAAAAACAAAAACAAGGGCACAAGCATTATTTATTTAAGAAAAAGAAAACTACCCAAATCCAAATCTATATATGTATATGAAAAGAAGCATGTTTCACTGAAACTTAAATAAAAAACTTAAATAATTTACTTTGTTTTCAATTGCTATATCTTTATCTGTATTTCTTGTTCTGTATTTTAGTCTCTTTCCTTCTGAATATCTACGTTGTTGTACACGCATGAACAAGACGAGTAATTGTTGTTTTATTTTTGTAGACATGGATGATGGACATGTAGGAACCAAAAAGAGCAGGCTGGCTCTCACTATGGAGACTTGCACTACCCAGGTTGAGGGTAAGCTGCACATTGCTGCAAAGTTCATAAATGTCGGAAAAATTGCGTTATGTGACTTCTGATTGTCAATTTCACTTTGTAGATTCAATTGGGGTACCCACATATATAGGTGGAGCAGCTGGAGAGTCTGATTCTGATAGAATATCTCCAATCTGTAAGTTTTTTTTTCAGGAAAAAAAAAATGACAGTCTTCATCATCTCCTTTATCACAAAGATTGTCTAAACCCCATATTAAACTTTGTGTTCCAGATTTTTCTGATGCACCATAAAACCCACCTGTTGTGGATGTTTCCCTAAGCAACATCCCCAACTTACAGCATGGTGAGTATTTCAAACATGTCTAATTACTTTTGTTATGCTATGTATGTCACACGGTAAAAGAGGTGTAACAACAAAGATGACATTCATTTCACACAACAAAAACCTGTGAATGTTGTACCCATGTACTATGCTACACAACTCTTGCGACATATAATAACCTCTGTGGCACCTGTTATTTGACAGATGACAGCACTGCCCCAGAACAAAGGATTCCATGCTCCCAGGATCGTGCATCTGAACACATTGGTATGTAAACAGTAATGTGCTTGACAAAAATCAGATGACCCTTATCCACTTTCACAAAAAAAGTTATTTAAACTGTTTTTTGCTTGCAGAGACAGGAGAATTGTTTCAAACACTGGAACAGGCTGTGGGTTCGTTACAGCAAGGCGGCGACTCAGCACGCATCAATTCCCTTGCTGCTGTTGCTCGCACAATGCAGGAGAAGCATGACTAGCAGCGCAGCGAAACAGCAGGCATGGTTAGTGAAGTATAAAGCGCTATGTTCTTTCCGAAATGTGTCATGTTATTATGGTTTCTTAAAACTCTGTTAATAATTTCACAGATTTCAGAGATCCATGAAACTATCAAGTGTTTCGCTGCAACCATGTCTGCAGAAGCAGCAACCATGTCTGCACATGCAGCACAGCAGACAGTTCTCCTGCAGAGCCTTGTTCAGGCACAAAAGGAAGCAGCTGAGGCTCAAGCAAGAATGCAACACTCGCAGCAATACTGGTACATATTTGTGGTGTTTTTGTGCTTTGTGTTACATGACAGTGGTTTTTTTTTTTTTTTTCCTAACATTTTGGTTTTCGTATTGCAATATAGGCTATGTCAGCTAGCCTGCAGAGTCTTGCGGAGGATTCACGGTCAAGACACATGGCTCAGCGAGCGTTGTCTGACTTCAGGGCATCGTCATACTGCACTCCACTCTTCACAATAAGTCCTGCAGCACCATCATTCACAGCTTCAAACCTGTGCCCTTCATCGACACTTACTCAAATGTGGACACAACCTCCACCACCAACCCAAAGAGAAGAACAAAGGCAGGCTGTAAGAAGACAACTGCTGACACCACATCATGAACAAAAAAAGACATTGTTGTTGACACACCCTAATGACATCAGGTGAGCTCGTTCCTTGTTCATGAATGTATGCTTTAATAACATGTTCTTCCATTTCTTCCAGCTTCTTTTTTCAAGGGCATCTTATGTGGCATAAAAATGATGAGTCCCTGTTTTCCTTCCTTGTGGAAACATTGGACATCTGATTGAACCACAGCTCCCATTTTTTATGATGTGCAATGCTTTTGTATTTCAAAATTCCCACAGTTGTTTATTTTTTGTTTCAACAGGTACACAATGGAGGATCATGGTGCACTTTTAAACAGCATATGGACTCATTTTTGAAGTATTGACTTTCACTGGAAAGGACATTTCATATTGCACTAAAGGACATTGGATTCTGCACTAGAAACCTGGAAAAGTGTTTCACATACACACCCTACAAAGGACATAGGACTTTGTTTTACCAATTCCAAAAGTGTGTTACTGGATTGCCATTTATAGGCCATATGATTTGACAATCGACTAAGGACAGAATCTCAAGGATATTGACATACGTTCTGCTTTGCACGGTCTATTGATATTTTTGCTATCTTCAA
Organism: Limnodynastes dumerilii; assembly: GCA_011038615.1. Lineage (NCBI taxonomy): Eukaryota > Metazoa > Chordata > Amphibia > Anura > Limnodynastidae > Limnodynastes > Limnodynastes dumerilii. The sequence continues at coordinate 39,257 of WWET01006567.1, forward strand.
TTAGGAATTTTGGACTCATTAAGAATAACTTAGCTTTACCAAGGAGGTTATAGTCGGACCAACATTGCTTTTGAATACACTGTGTATTGCACTTTACAGTTGTACTGTCACTATGTATTGCACTTTACAGTTGTACTGTTTTTAAATAAAGAAGTTGTTTTTTAAGTCTTCTTTTACATGGCTATAAAGATTTTTTAGGAAATTTTTTCCTATTTTTTTTTCAGTTATTCTTTACATTTTTGTGTTGAAAATGTCATTTTTCACTGAACCATAATTTATTTTGTAGGTAAATAAAAAATAAATACTTTTTACATCTTTGAACATTTGTACCTACATATGTTAATTTGGACCTATTTTTATTTTGGTAGAACATTTCATGTACAATATGTTGTTGCTACTAGACTTTTTGCACAGACCTAATTGTCAATTTGTTTGAATTAACGAAATAATAAAAATAAAAAATGTATGATTTGTTGCATTATCTAAAACATGCATTCACTATGACATTGTATCTTGTATGTACAGGGAATATAAATAAAAAAAATTTTGGTTTATGTCTTTGGTTACCTTTTTTGAAGTAAGAGTGTAATGTTTGATTCTTTTAAAGAAATGGAAATCTTACATGTAGGTACAGTATGCTACTAACATAAGTTATACACATAAGTTATACACATAAGTTAGTACTGACCAACATTAAATGTGTCTTGGCCACTAGTTTGTTTATTTTATTTGAAAACACAAGGCCATAAATAATTTTCCCTTAGTTCCTTCATAAATACATAAATGCTGTAACGTCATGACTCAGGAGATACTGTAATAACAGGCACTGATAACATTCTACTTTAGTGGAATCAGCAGTGTCACATGTTAAAAACACTGAAGAGTAACACTTCTATTTGTAAGATCAAAATAGATTTACACCATGGTTGCCGACTTTTGGCAGCTTCTCTCCGGGAGATCCCGGAGAGAAGCTAGTAGCGACGCGTGGAGGGGCGGGGCTTAATGACACTATTATGCAAATCACGTCATTAGACCCCACCCCCTTGCTCACACTGACCCGTTTTTAGTTGACATAGGGGTCGGACGGGGCTTGATGCCGCAGATTGCGTCATCAAGTCCCTTCATGTGCCTAGCAACACTAGTATACTAGTGTTGCTAGGCAGGGGGTAGGACTTGAGGCCGTGGTTTCAGTGAAACCACGGGCCTAAAGTCACTTGCGGGAGATTTGCTGGCTCTCCCGGGATACCGGGAGGACTGCCCGAACAAATATATACCATCCCAAATTGAAATTTCAAGCAGACAATTTACACAAATGAATTCAAATAACTTACATGAAAAATAATCCCGAATTAGTCCTTGGCGAATCTGACTTCCCAAGTGGCGCACCGTTTCAGCAGCATCAGGAGCAAGGTCGTTGTCCAAAGCAATGGTTGGATCAATGTCGCACTCCAAATTGTTCTCAACACAAATGTTGTGCAGAATTGCGCAACAAACAATTATGTTGGCAACCTTTGAAGGGTCGTATAGCAAGGCACCACCGGTTCAGTCTAAACATCTGAAGCGGGATTTTAGGATACCAAAGGTACGCTTTATTACTCCTCTGGTCCTGGTGTGTGCCAATTGATACCTCTTTTCTGAGGCTGTGGACGGTTTGCCCAAGGGAGTCAGAAGCCACGGATAACATGCGTATCCTGCATCTCCTGTAAAAAAAAAAAAAAGGAATACATATCAACCACATAGCTGAGGAGGTGATTACACTAAAGAATGAAAGTCCATATACCAATTGTACCACAATGCAGCACAACAATAAAACTTAGGAAACAGTAGCATACCAGCAACCTTTTAAAAACACCATTGCAATCACATTGTACACCATAGAGATAAAAAAGGATACATAACAGTGGTGCTGATAAGTGACAGGGGTAAAAGAGAAATGCTAACCACACAGCATGACTAGGCAAATGGCATTTACAAAAGTGCTTTTCAGGGTTGTAAAAGGTTAGGAAATGTACAAAAAATTCTATTACACAAAGGAATCATTTCAATAATATTTAGCACAAACGTACGTACACATTAATAAATCAACATGTTTACAACACCATTCATTTAGCTACATGTTTTCAGTACTAAGGTAACGTATGTGTATGATTGTAAACAAAAATGTACACAGGAATGACAGCATAAATGTAAATGTACAAAAACATTATTTTTACTCCCCAAGGATCCATCCATGTGGTCACATGTGTTGCTCAAACATTCGAAAAAAAGTGAAGATTGTTTCAGGATGAAGGAATCATGCGTAGATCCAGGGAATCCAGATACGACGTTCAATATCCTCTTCTTAGCATCACATACCATCTGTACATTTAAAGAATGAAAAGATTTCCTATTACGAAATATCTCCTCATTCCTTCTAGGAGCTGTAAGTGCTACATGGGTGCAATCGATTGCACCCAGCACATTGGGAATTCCAGCAATGGCATAGAAAGACTGTTTACTCTCATGCCATTGCAATTGTGTGCTAGGGAGGTGTATATATTTTGCGGCATGCTTGACATTGCTGTTATAACTTGACCCAAATGTCTCGAGCATGTGGCTTGTGAAAAGCCTCCAATATGGGCAACAGTGTTCTGAAATGTGCCCGTTGCAAAAAAATGTAAGGCCCCCAACAATTTTAATAAACCTGGAACCGCTTTGTTGGTGTTACTGAGTGGTTCCAGGTCTGGTTTCAAAAGCTCATAAAGCATCTCTATGCATGCTCTTGGTAGCCTATACAGTTTTTTAATGTCAATTTCAGTTAGACTGTCTAGGGCATGGCGTGGTCTATAGTTACGGGGCCTGGGAATAGGTGGGCATACTGGTGTGGAGCTAGTCTCCACAGCATCATTAGAATGAACAGCGTCATGAGGTGGAGTTTGCACGTGGCGCTCTTGCAATTCCTCCATGCAAGCTGCAAACATCCACACCCAGACAGTGTGAGGGGAGGGCACTAACTCCATTGTATTATGTGCTATTAAATGCAGGGCACAAATCAGGGGGGCACAAATTAGCCAAAAGGCAAACTAATGCAGAGTATATGTGCTGGAATGTAAGGTTATGTTAATTAATGTAGGAAAAATGTAATGTGCAAAGTGTATAAAATCAAAAGAAATGGCTTAGCAGTTGTAGTCCTCTCAGTTGTAGATTGAAGATCCTCCCTCAGCAGCAGCCAAAGTCAGGAGCACTGGTACTGAAAATTAACCCCTATTTATAGTTGTGGAAGATACCATGACACAAACATATCCAGGGGTCGCCACCTGTCCATTATTCAAGGAAATGAACTACATTTCACCCTCACTTGTCATAACACGCACCTTGATGAGGTGCGCAAATAATTCTGTCCATAATGAAAAAATAACGCGCGGATTTTTACAGGTGGAACGTAATTGAATAGCTAAAATTCTCACCTTCAATGCATCTAGATAGGGAAAAAAATACGCGCACTATAACCAAAAAATACGCGAAAGTTAACGCAATTGAATGGGGACTAAAAAATGCGCGCGTTAATTATTATGCAAATTAGAAAAATACGCGAAAAAATGACGAGAAATTTCTCTTCGCGCATGATTGAATCAGGCCCACAGCGTTCTCGGGGACTGAATCCAAAATCATCCAGAGATGCAGGAGACCGTACAGGCAACGTACTTATATCAACAGATCGGGATATGAAGCCTCCAGTGGCCCAAACACTAGTGATAGTGAATGGAATCAGAAAATGCAAATTCTAATGCTGACACACAAGGGAGAATTCATATTCCTCAGAATTCTGACTCAAGAAATAATTTAGAGAACCATCACACTAATGAGAGAGGAATCACATATTGAGACGTAGTAGTGGAAAATCTACAGGTAACTCGAAAAAAGCAATTGTACCAGAATAATCATAAGAATAAACATTAAAATTAAAATAAACAACAAAAAATGGCGGCAAACAACAACAAAATAGGTATTCTCTAAGATCTCAAAGTGGCAAAACATCCCAATAGATATGAATTATTAAGAGAGAATACCCCTCAGGATTTTCTCTTACTCTCCCCCCGAACCTCAAAGAGACTAGCGATCATACAAATGGCTAATTTAGTGCCTATAATTAGTGGTGAAGACAAAAATAATGATATCATCACTAATACAATAATAAAAAAGAAAAAACAGGGAAGTAGAGGAAAGAATCAAAACAATCCAAATAGGAAAATCTATAAAACAAAGATGAATAAATTGTATAAACTTAAACGAAAAAATAAAAATAGACAATTAAAAAGTCATTAATAGATACCATCAAAATCTATAATTTAAGTAACTATACCCCCACAGATACAGAATTTATGGTCTTACAAAAGGGCCTTAAATTTGCGCCGAGTAATGATGTAAATTATTTTAATATGTATGTGGACTTCATAAGTTCATACATAAGGCTACAATAAAAAGGCATTTTTTTATGCAGTCCAGTAATAACAATGCAGAAACCCCTAAAGAGGATGCATCGGTTAAAAATAAGAAATTCAAAGCGAAATCTATTTTTAATCCTACATTCAATAAAGGGTGTTTTATAGAATCTTTTAAAAAAATGGTCACCAAAGATTTAGAAAAATTAGAAGAAGTCTCAAAAAGAAAAATAAATATAAAAATAAAAGGAATATATCCAAAGCTGAGGCAGAGGCAATATAAAGCTTAAAAGAAAAGAAGTCAAACCCGCTGATAAAGGCGGCGGTTTGGTAATCATGAATATTATTGACTATGAGAAAGAAGCTTTGAGACAATTAAATTGTACCGACACATACCTTGCACCACATGGTGACCCAACTATGAAAATTTTGGAAAAATACAACCAGTTGATCACCAAACATTTTAAATTTGGTGCGTTTGAGAAGGATGTGTTTGAATTTTTGAAAGTGGATTCTTTATCAATCCCTGCCCTCTAACTTCTACTGAAGATTCATAAAGATCCCCAACAACCCCCTGGTAGACCCATAGTGACAGGGATCAATTCGGTAACCTCCAAATTATTGGAGTATATTGACTCAGTTTTGCAACCGTTGGTGACCTGCACAAGATCATACCTAAAAGATGCAATGGCTGCTATCAAACTCTTTGAAAATATGAGTTGTGATGAAAATACGTACTTAATCACAGCAGATGTAACATCCCTCTATGCCATCATCAGACATATTGATGGTATAGAGGGTGTACAAAAATTGCTAGATCCCCACAATACAGCACTGAATAATTTCATTGTAGAAGGTTTAAAATTTGTAGAAGGTTTTATTCTTGAAAATAATTATTTTTATTTCAAGGATACCTTCTACTTACAGAAGACTGGAACGGCGATGGGGGCAAAAGTGGCCCCAAATCACGCCAATTTGTTCCTAGCCGTGTGGAAACAGAGACCATTTGGATGGATAATAAATGGGCACCCTATCTTAGACCATATTTGAGATATATCGATGATGTCATTTTTATATGGCAGGGACCGAGAATTTTTACACTCTAACAACAAAAATATATCACCGACTTTCAATATCAGCTAGACAAAAATACATTTTTTGGATCTGAGTATATATGTGGATAATGGGAGTTTGAAAGTAAGAAACTATAATAAACCTACAGATTCTAATTCATTTATTAATGTGACTAGTTGCCATCATTACAGGTGAATAAAAAATATTCCTAAAGGACAGTTAAAAAGAATAAAACAAAATTGTACAGAGACTACAGATTTTATGCAACAGGCAGAGATTTTAAAAAACGTTGTTCCTTGCTAAAGGTTTTGAATAAAAAAGTTTTTAAATTAAGTTATAAATGAGGAACCTCCTGTCACCGAAAAAAAAATACAACAAAATGATTCCTTTGGAATGTCGTTTATTACCCAATATAATGCATCTCATGCCAGTATTGAAAAAATCATTAAGAAAAATTGACATGTCTTAACCTCTGATCCGCTGTTACAACCCATTATTCCATCTGTCCCTGGGTTTATCTACACCAGAGCCAAAAATCTTAAGTCTACTCTCACTAGGAGTGCCTATCGTGTATCTCCTCAGAAAAATAGTGTAATTACATCCAAGGGGTTTTACAGATGCGGCAATTGTATGATGTGCCGCACAAATCATACACATGCAACTAAAATTTCTACTTTCCAGTCTTCAAAAAATGGAAAATCTTATAATATCAATCAGTTTATTACCTGTGGAACCAAAAATTTAATATATTTGATAGAATGCCAATGTGGCATCCAATATATTGGCAGAATTAGCCGCCCACTGAAAATACGTTGGGCAGAGCATATTAATAATATTAAAAAGGCTTTTGTTAAACACAATCTCTCTTTGCATTTTAAAAACTCACATCAGTGCTCCTGCTCTTTGATTGTCAAAGCCATAGGTATAGATAAAATTGAGTCTAACTGGAGAGATTGTAACATTCAAGAAGTTGTGGCTAAGACAGAGATGCGTTGGATTTTTAATATGGAAACAATGCATCCCAACGGCCTCAATGCCAATTTTGAAATTAAGTGGTTTTTATGATGTTTTAATATTTTTTATATTGCACAAGTTTTATATATTTAATATTTTGTTGCTTTTTGCACTAGTGATAGTGAAGTAGAAGCTCCATAAACAACAAAAGGGTAAATGGGGTTTTCGGAACAAACCTTCGTTGGCCCCAAGATCAAGCACGCCAGATGGAGGTTCAGGAGCACAAGGGGGAGTGGCCACTGTAGGAAACAGCAGGACCCTGCGATCAAAGAAGACTTGATCTTCAATCTAAACTTCACATACACTAACGAAAGATGAACGGGAGGTGCTGAATAAAGGATTGATGTTTATTCCTACTCAGATCTTTGACCCTTTTCAGTTAAAAATTGAGCAGTATAAGCTTGCATGCAAATTAAAATTAAGAGAGCACTTTGATTCAAAAGATGAGGAATCCAGTACATCTATATTACCGAAATATCTGAAAACAGGATTGTGCTTCAAGACAGATTAACATACTGTCAAGAAATCTATAGACAGCTCTCAGAGAGTCTAACAACGTTTAACAAACAACCCGACAGCTGCCTATCAGCAACAACTTCAGTATATCTTACAGCGGGCAGTAGACAATGGTGACATTCCATCCAAAACTAAAGAAATCCTTACAGTCAAGCATCCCATCACTCCAATTTTATACACCCTACCTAAGGTCCATAAATCTCTTGAAAATCCCCCTGGTTGTCCAATTATCTCTGCCAGGGGGTCTCTTCTACAACCGATTTCTCAATATTTGGACTCCTACTTACAACCAGTTATTCAAGCACAACCAACTTTTTTGTAAGACACTACACAGCTCTTGAATTTACTATAACAAGCCTTTGATCAATTACCTGACTTGTTACATTGCAAAATCGACGTGGTAAGCTTGTATACAAGCATGCCCCACACTGAAGGTTTACAGGCTACACGTGAACTCATTTCTACAAGCGATCCACCGGTGGATCTGTTCATGGAACTTCTCTATATGGTACTGACTTGCAATTTTTTTGAATTTGATGCAAATGAATTCATGTTCTACACTGAAAAACAAATGTTCCTTGATAATGCTCTTTACAAAGACAAAATCAAATTATTTTTCCGCTATATAGATGACATTGTGATGTTCTGGAACGGGTCTATCTATGAACTTGAAAAGATGATGGAGGACATCCATTCATGGGATTCTACAATTAAGTTTACTTTTCAGTGTAGTCTAGACCAAATCCAATTTCTGGATGTATTGATTCTCAAACAGAACATGGCTTGAGTACTACTTTATACTCTAAGCAAACTGATAAAAACACAATCCTTTACGTTAAAAGCCATCACCCTCTGGCCACTGTTCTAGGATTACCCTTTTACCAGCTGGTGAGGGTAAAACATATAAATGATGATCCATCTGTTGCGAAGACATAATGTAGCATGATGCTTGATATATTTGCCAAAAGAAGCTATAGCAACAAATGTTTAGCTCAAGACAAAAGGAAGGTGCAACAGATCCCTAGAACACAATTGTTACAAGGATCTACACGAAAAGATCTGTCAGATAGCATCCCTTGGATAACCCATTACAACCACCTTTCTTTTTTCAGTAAACATGCAGCCAAATCTTTGTGGCCCATCATTTCAAGAGATGTGAGCTTGAAGGTAGTTAAGAAACATTCCTTACTTCCCAGTTATACTAGAGGTGCTAATTTAAAAGATCCATTGTTAGGTTGCGACGGTGATCTGTTCACCGTCACGTCTATTTGGTTGCCAGGGTTACCCTGTGCTTTAGACGCTGGCTGAGGTAGCGTCTATCACCTGCACTCGCATTGGCTGGCCGCGCTTCTTATTCTCCTCCCACTTGTCTGTCGGCGCGGGTTATAATTTCTCTCCCCGTGGCTGCAGTCTCCTCGTGCTGTGTCTCGTCCTGACCTCGGTCCATGCTTCTCGCGCCTCAGGCTATGTATCCACAGTCTCTCCAGTTCCTGCTCTCTGCTGCTGGTGTGGTTTGACGTTACTGTCTCTCGTTTCTCTGGAGCTCTTTAGTCTTCTTCTGTCGGTCCTTTTCTATTGTGGCTACTTACTAGATTACTTTGTTATCTAGTATTGTGTCTACAAGCAGTGTTCAGTACACAGTACTGTTGTTTATTATTCAATTGTCTACAAGCGGTGTTCAGTACATAGTGCTGTTGTCATTCAGCTTTTGTTCAAATCCAGCACACAGTGCTGTGGTCATTTATATTCCATTTAAACAAGCAGTGCCCAGCACATAGTGCTGTTGTTTGTATTTCATTTTATTCACGAGCTGTGTCCAGCACATAGTGCTGCTATTATTTGGCATTTACCTGTCTATTCATTCCTCCAGGTGCAAGCACATAGTGCAAGCTGTTATATTGCATTCTACTGCTAATCTATGTCCAGTACATAGTACTGTGTTTAGTTTTATTTTGTATGTGGCACATAGTGCCTGTTCTTTCAGTTTTGGCCCCTTGGCATCTTCATGCTGTTGTTTATAAACTTGACTTTGCTACCAATTAAGTTCCTCTTTATTGTGCATATTGGGTATTGAGAATCACTGGCTGAGCTCTGAATGTCTTTCCATCTTTGTTTCTAAACTCCCACTTTCCTACCCTTTACCCTTCTCTCTCTCAGAGCGTAACAGTATAACCCGCCAGTACTAGGGAGGTTGTTATTAAGATGGAACTAGAGCAATTCAGTCCAGCTCAAGTCCTGGCGAATCAGATTCAGGCATTATCCCAGATCGTCCAAGATTTGTCTGACCGACTTACAGTGCAAGAGCAAGCTGCTGCACCAGCACCAGTACTAAATTTGCCTGCAGGACTATCCCATGAACCCAAGCTTAATTTACCAGACTGTTTTACGGGTGATCGGAGAGACTTTCTTTGCTTCAAAGAAAACTGCAAGTTATATTTCAAATTAAGACCCACTTCTTCTGGAACAAACTCCCAAAGGGTTGGAATCATCATTTCTCTTTTACAAGGCGACCCTCAAACTTGGGCTTTTGGGCTAGCTCAGGATCATCCTGCACTTCAGACTGTTGAATGTTTCTTCCAGCTTATGGGCCAAATCTATGATGACCCGGATCGAGTCAGGTTTGCAGAGACACACCTCCGCCTTCTTCGTCAGAACAGAGGCACCGCTGAGCAAAACAGTGCCGAATTTCGAAGATGGGTCACTGATAGTAACTGGAATGACCCTGCACTACGCAGCTAATTCCGTCTGGGTCTATCAGATCAAATTAAAGATTCACTTGTACAGTACCCTGCTCCTGAATCCCTAGAGGAATTAATGTCCTTAGCTATTCGTATCGATCGGTAACTACGTGAAAGCCGAGGCGAAAAAGAAGGTCGTCTTCCACAAACCCTGAGATTCACTCCCCCACCTAATGAAGTGACAGCAGAACCAATGCAACTTGGAGCATATCGACTATCTGAACAAGAAAAAGTACGCAGGAAAACTCAAGGCCTTTGCCTTTATTGCGGTATTAAAGGACATTTAGTCAGAAACTGTCCCCTAAAGCCGGGAAAAGACCAGACCTAGACGAAAAAAGAGAGGTTCATCTAGATCTACACCTCGTTTCCAAGATCAACTCTCTACTCATTCCAGCAACTATTTCTTTCTTTGATAAAAATAAATCAATTCCATCATATATTGACAGTGGAGCGGCTGTAAAATTTCCTTGATATTGAGCTCGCACAATCCTTGGACATTCCTTTTATTCCCCTGGAAACTGCTGTATCTATTTGTGCATTAGATGGGAAACCACTTGCTGGAGGTTCTATTATTTATTCTACTCCTTTTATTTAACTGACCGTTGGAGCCCTCCATACTGAGAAAATACAATTATATTTAATTTCCTCTTCATCCATGCCTCTGATTCTGGGACATCCATGGCTAGCCCTCCACAATCGTATTATCGACTGGTCCTCTGGAGAGATATCTCAGTGGAGTCCGCATTGCCAAGAATCCTGTGTTGCTACACCCATTCGGTCAATTTCTTGCTCTAAAGAGAATCTTCCTGAACCCTATAAAGAATTTGCAGGTGTCTTTTCCGAGAAAGAGGCTGATACATTACCACCACATCAGCCATATGACTGTGCAATTGACTTGATTCCTAACTCAAAACTTCCTAAAGGAAGGTTATATACCCTCTCTCTTACGGAATCCAAAGCTATGGACAATTATGTCACTGAGAATTTAGCCAAAGGGTTCATCCGACCATCCAAATGTCCAGTGGGAGCTGGCTTCTTTTTTGTTGCAAAGAAAGATGGAACATTAAGACCTTGCATTGATTATCGTGCTTTGAATGACATCACCATCAAGAATTCATATCCTTTGCCCCTAATCTCTTCAACCAACTTCGTGGTGCCCAAATATTCACCAAAATTGATCTCAGAGGAGCTTACAACCTGATTTGTATCCGTCAAGGCGATGAATGGAAGACTGCATTTAATACCTTGAGTGGACACTATGAATACCTGGTTATGCCATTCGGGTTGAGCAACGCCCCAGCAGTCTTCCAGGATTTAATCAACGACGTCCTTCGTGAATTCTTAGGGAAGTTCATTGTGGTATACCTTGACGACATCCTCATCTACTCGAAGACTACTGCAGAGCATCGGTGTCATGTTAAAATGGTCCTGTCCAAACTTAGGGAGAACAAGTTGTTTGCAAAACTCAGTAAATGTGAATTCGAAGTTAAACAAGTTCTCTTTCTCGGATATCTAATCTCAGCAGAAGGTTTTGCTATGGATCCCAATAAAATCAAGGCCATTGTGGAGTGGGTCCAACCAACCAACCTTAGAGCCATTCAGCATTTCCAGGGGTTTGCCAACTTTTATCGGGACTTTATTGCACATTTCTCCTCAATTATGGCTCCTATTACCGATTTGACAAAGAAAGCTGCTGATCCAACTAACTGGCCACACCAAGCTATCCAGGCTTTCACCAATTTAAAAAAGGCATTTATTTCTGCTCTCGTCCTTCGTCACCCTGATCCTGATTGTCCATTTATTGTGGAAGTTGACGCATCCGATGTGGGAGTAGGAGCGGTTCTTTCTCAAAGGGACATTAAAAGCAGCAAACTTCACCCTTGTGCCTATATTTCGAGGAAATTCTCTCCGGCTGAAGCCAACTATGACATCGGTAACAGGGAATTATTGGCCATCAAATGGGCATTCGAGGCATGGCGTCACTGGTTAGAGGGAGCTCGTCATCCAATTACTGTGTTTACGGATCACAAGAATCTGGAGTACATTTGTTCTGCTAAGAGGCTAAATTCCCGTCAGGCTCATTGGGCTTTGTTTTTTACCCACTTTAATTTCTTCATTACGTACAGACCAGCTAATAAAAATCTTAAAGCTGACGCTCTCTACCGCAGTTTCCTGGATAGCCACCCTCCTAAGATTGACCCTAAACCCATCATTCCTCCATCCTGCATTGTGTTGGGCCTGACACAAGAACTATCCAATCAACTAGCCAAAGCTCAATCTTCCGCTCCAACCATTACCCCCGCTAACCGCCTGTATGTTCCAGTTAAATTTCGAAAATCCGTCCTGGAAGAATTTCACTGTACCAAGACCTCTGGGCATCCTGGAATTACTAAAACTTGTAAACTACCATTACCCCTGCTAACCGTTTGTATGTTCCAGTTAAATTTCGAAAATCCGTCCTGGAAGAATTTCACTGTATTAAGACCTCTGGGCATCCTGTGCTAGTAATAAAATTCCTAGAAGCTTACCTACTGGTCAGTTACTTCCATTGTCTATTCCTAAGAAACCATGGACTCACATTGCTATGGACTTTACTTTATGGTAACCATCAGCCCTCGGCTTCACTACTATTTGGATGGTGGTTGATCGTTTTTCTAAAATGGCACATTTTATTCCATTGACTCAATTACCTACAGCTCAAGCTTTGGCAAAACTTTTTTCTTTACACGTCTTTCGATTACATGGAATCCCTCAAGATATTGTTTCAGATCGCGGACCTCAGTTTATTGCTCAATTATCCTTTTGTAAATTTCTCAGTATTCATCTTAGTCCTTCATCATCATATCATCCGCAATCCAATGGACAGTCAGAAAGGACAAACCAATCTTTAAAACAATATCTTAGATGTTTCGTGTCCAAAAGACAGGATGACTGGTCAGACTGCCTTCCATGGGCAGAATTTGCATACAATAACTCTCCGCATACTGCCACCAAAGTTTCTCATTTCTACTGTTTGTTTGGATATCATCCTAAATGTAATTCTTTTGATCAACCTATTTCCTATGATATCAGAGACACTGTCTCACGCCTTAAATCAATTTGGAAAGACGTTCACTCCGCTCTTAAATTGTCCTCTTTTCAAGCAAAACATTTTTTTGATAAGCATCATCAGAAAAGTAACTACAAAGTCGGCGACCAAGTATGGCTCTCCACTCACAACATTCGACTTCGCCAAGCCACTGGAAAACTCGGTCCTAAATTTATTGGGCCCTACAAAATCATTCAGAAAATAAATCCTGTATCTTTCCGCCTAGCTTTGCCGAGGAACCTTAAGATCCCCAATACCTTTCATTGTTTCCTCTTCAAACCTGTTTTTGTTTCTACCAAATTCAACGAATCTAGGCTCAAGAAACCAGCTCCTATACTCGTTGATGGACATCAAGAATTCCTAATCGATTGTATCTTGGACACTAAGATAATTAATAAAAAGAGACACTTCCTGGTCCACTGGAGGGGTTACGGCCCTGAGCAGCGAACTTGGGTTCCGGCATCGGATGTTCACGCTCCAAGACTCATACGTGAATTCTTTAAAAAATTTAAGAAAAAGACTCATGTTTAAATTGTTAAGTTTCCCTCAAGGGGGGGGCGGGGGTACTGTTAGGTTGCGACGGTGATCTGTTCACCGTCATGTCTATTTTGTTGCCAGGGTTACCCTATGCTTTAGACGCTGGCCGGGTTTCCTCCCACTTGTCTGTCGGCGCGGGTTATAATTTCTCTCTCCGTGGCTGCAGTCTCCTCGTGCTGTGTCTCGTCCTGACCTCGGTCCATGCTACTCGCGCCTCAGGCTATGTATCCACAGTCTCTCCAGTTCCTGCTCTCTGCTGCTGGTGTGGTTTGACGTTACTGTCTCTCGTTTCTCTGGAGCTCTTTAGTCTTCTTCTGTCGGTCCTTTTCTATTGTGGCTACTTACTAGATTACTTTGTTATCTAGTATTGTGTCTACAAGCAGTGTTCAGTACACAGTACTGTTGTTTATTATTCAATTGTCTACAAGCGGTGTTCAGTACATAGTGCTGTTGCTTACTATTGATTTGTCTATAAGCGGTGTTCAGTACATAGTGCTGTTGCTTACTATTGATTTGTCTATAAGCGGTGTTCAGTACATAGTGCTGTTGCTTACTATTGATTTGTCTATAAGCGGTGTTCAGTACATAGTGCTGTTGCTTACTATTGATTTGTCTATAAGCGGTGTTCAGTACATAGTGCTGTTGCTTACTATTGATTTGTCTATAAGCGGTGTTCAGTACATAGTGCTGTTGCTTATTATTCATTTGTCTACCAGCGGTGTTCAGTACATAGTGCTGTTGTCATTCAGCTTTTGTTCAAATCCAGCACACAGTGCTGTGGTCGTTTATATTCCATTTAAACAAGCAGTGCCCAGCACATAGTGCTGTTGTTTGTATTTCATTTTATTCACGAGCTGTGTCCAGCACATAGTGCTGCTATTATTTGGCATTTACCTGTCTATTCATTCCTCCAGGTTCAAGCACATAGTGCAAGCTGTTATATTGCATTCTACTGCTAATCCATGTCCAGTACATAGTACTGTGTTTTGTTTTATTTTGTATGTGGCACATAGTGCCTGTTCTTTCAGTTTTGGCCCTTTGGCATCTTCATGCTGTTGTTAATAAACTTGACCTTGTTACCAATCAAGTTCCTCTTTATTGTGCATATTGGGTATTGAGAATCACTGGCTGAGCTCTGAATGTCTTTCCATCTTTGTTTCTAAACTCCCACTTTCCTACCCTTTACCCTTCTCTCTCTGAGAGCGTAACATCCATTATGCAAAAATGACTTTAGAAGCAGGACTGGCAAATCTTTTTAAGTCGCCCTCCTGGATGTTACAAATGCCTGCTCAAATCTACTGACTGGTAATCTTTTTATACATCCTAAAACAGGCAAATCCTTTAAGATCCGCTCTATTATAACTTGTACTTGTACTAGTTTTGCAATTTGTGTCATCGTGTGTCCCTGTGGTCTTTCCTATGTAGGAAAGACCATTAGGAAATTAAAGGAAAGACTAGCCCTTCATCAACCCACAATCAGGGCAGCATTAAATGACAACAACAATGATCACTCAGTTGCGTGGCACTGGAAGAGTGCAGGACATTTACTTCATAAAATGAAAAGGATGGGGATTGACCATATTACCCCTCTCAAAAGAGGTGGTGATCGGGAGAATTTCCTGATTAGAATGGAGAGCAAAGGGATTTTTTTGTTGGACGCTGTGTTACCAACGGACTTAATGAGCAGCTTCCTCTTAGTTGCTTTCTATAATTGCAATAGTATGAAGCTTGAACTTTAAATTTTGTTATTTTGTCTCATTCATCTATTTTGTCTCTATCATTTTTGAGAAAGTGCTTGTTCTTTCATTGATTGCTGAGGGTTAGGTAGAAATGTGTTCTGCAGTTTTTGGTTTCTGTATCATTTAATGTGGTGCTTTTGTAGATGCTTATAGCACCACTATACTGCGGTTAACAGTTGGACTTGTTTGCTTCTTTTTTTAACCTGTTTTCACTTTTGTTTACTACCCAGTTCCTAGGCAACGAGCTGGCCAATGATCTCACCGGCCCAACTCGCGCACCTGGGAACGGAGCGGGAGTGGTGAGTCTGCGGCGTCTGACAGAGGCAGCTGCGTGCCAGGTAGGAGTAAGTACCTGTGCTCTATTTATAATTGTTTCTTGATGGTGGTGGTTGTTTGTCGATTGTGAACACATCCTGAGGAAAACTGCATGAGCAATTGAAACGTTAATGTTGGCACAATAAAATTTGCTGGACAGGTTTTTCTTGACTATTTAGAAAACTCTCCAGAGTGCCTCCCTGCTTTATATTAT
>WWET01006567.1:57079-67201 GCA_011038615.1 Limnodynastes dumerilii
ATGTATATATATATATATATATATATATATATATCTCAAGTAGAAAAGAAGTCACTCCAGAGGCTGTTGTAACAGGTGAAAACATTACCTTCCCGGCTAAAAGTTTATTGTGGTACTAAGCCACTATCACCAACATTTCAATCACTTGGTGTGATTTTCATCAGGGTCTCATATTGACAAGCAAACAAGACATCAAACACCAATGCACATATATATATAGAAAAGTAAAGATATGACTCACCACCCACAAGACATGTGCAGTCTGCCTCGGCGCCGGAAAGCTCGTTGCTAACCATGCCTCCTCTGCCCTAGCAACGGTCTGGAGGCGGGCAGCAAGCAGTCTCGGCCGTCATTGGCCTGGCTGTCGCTATGGGAATGAAAATAAAATAGTGTCAGAGCAGGAGACTAACGGAACATTATGCAAATACAAAGAAAAAGGCCGGTGAACCAAATATACAATAGTATTCAAAAATAACATCACAGCGTGGCAATGACATCACATTATAGCGTAACAAACATAAATCTCACAAAAATCATTTGAAAGGCAGCATTTCATTTAGGCCCAAAGGGGCCACACATTGCAATTCATGGATCCAGCGACTTTCACGCTGAAGGAGTAGTTGATCACAGTCACCGCAACACGGCAGAGGTGGGACGTGATCAATTCCAATCCATTTAATTTCTTTCAAAGTATGTTTTTTGGCATTCCAGTGTTTGGCCACTGGTTGATCCACATCTTTACCTTCCGGAATAAGTTTTATAGCCGAACGGTGCAGCGTTAATTGTTCTTTTAATTTTCTTGTGGTTTTTCCCACATACAGTAGCCCACAGGGGCAACTTATTACATAGATGATATATCTACTAGTACAGATGATGATGATGTGATTTATTCTGAAGGAACGTCCCGTACGTTTCGTACGTATTTACTGTGGTCATTTATGAGAATTATCATTGCAAAAATTGCAAAAATTATCATTGCAAAAATTCTTGCCACTATTTTTCCTTCATATGGTTACCAATTTATTGGTTATATTGACGCTATTTGTGCTATCTAATATTCGCATGGCTTTTTATTATTGTTTCACTGATTTTAAGTGTAATTATTAAAAGTAAATTTTTAAAGGGGGAGTGCACTTATAACTATGGTGCTTTTTATGCGAACCTCACTTGGAATTCAATTGTGTTTCTAAATTATTCATGGCCATATTGTAGCACCCTCCTTTTTTACTATGACATGAAGTGATACATATTGTATACCTCACCCTAATAATGATTGATATCTTTCTCTTATAAATAGTTTGAGGATATTCGTGCAGTCAATTCTCTTTTTTCTTGCTAATCTTAAGGATACTTCCTGGTACATCGGCCGGACATGGAACAAGGCTTAACTCAGGTGAACCTACCTCTAGGGGGCACCTTGAGTTTCTCAGAGGCAGAAGCAGAGGCCATTCTTTATTCTTCAGACACCCTGGGGAATCTACCTCCCCCACCCCCGATTGATTTATTCCATGATTGGCTTCGCCTTAAAAAGAAGCATATTGACAAAAACATGCATGGCACTACTCTTTCCGCCTACTTTAGAGAAAAGCACATCCCTAAGGGTTTCAGGATATCCAACATCCCAACGATTGGAAGATTTAACACTAACTTCTGCAGACGCTGGACAGCTGTGTTAAACAAAGCATCATTTGGCCGCATGTTGTTGGTGATAGAGGAGGCTGGAAAAGAGATTTCTAAATTACAGACACAGATTGATGCATTTGAAAATCTGCACAAAATAACATTGGAACAAGACACCTCCCAAGATTGGATTCAAAGGCTGGAGCAACAATTGGCCAAGCACACTGCTGATCTTTCTAAATTTAAAAGAGAGAAGAAGGTGAAAGTACAATGGGATTACCTGGAGAACAGGGTATATCCCTGGCTGTACAGAAACTCGGCAAAATAGAAGGATCAAACCATACGTGAGAGGACCCCCATCATGTAGATTTGCTGATACCTTGAGTGTACCTTCTTCATCTGACAATGAACAGGACCAGCCAAGCTCCTCCCAGTGGGGTTTTCTCAACAAACAATACACTACACTACAAGGTCGCAGGTCGCAGGAGGAACAGACCAACCCAGAGGGGGAAGCAATCTCAAAGACAAAGAAAAGAAATCCACCAGGAACAAGAGAATGTGATACACAACATCTCATCTCATGTTCTCTCCCAGGAGGAGTTAGAGGTCCTGAGTAAAGGCCTGACCTTTGTGCCGACAAACACCTTTAACGGCTTCAAATGGAAGATTGAACAGCACAGATTTGCACACAGCTTGCGCCTGAAAGAATTCATTGACCTTCACCCTTAGTCCGATGTCCAAGATACCTCCATATATAACTCCTTCCGACCCAAGTCGACCTTTGACCCCCAGAGCTCCAATGCAACCTTAAAATGTTTCCACAGACTCCTGGATGAGGGAATGACTAAAGCTGCTACTCAGATACCACACATCAGGCATAATTTGACTAAACCTCAACAACAGGCTCTTTTAAGACCTCAGACAAGACCTGGTCATTAGATCGGCGGACAAGGGCGGTGCCATCGTCCTTTTAAACCACCTGGACTACTGCCAGGAGATCAAGTGACAGCTAAGTGACCTAGAAGTATACAAGCACCTCGCAGCAGATCCCACTGACCAGATTAAAGCCTCTCTGGACTGTACACTTCTCCAAGCAGTACAAGAGGGTACTATCCCCAACATGTGAGAGATGCACTCACGGTCACCCATCCCACCATTCCCATCATCTATACATTACCTAAGATTCACAAAGATCCAGTGAATCTACCAGGCCGCCCCATGATCTCGGCCAGAAACCCTGTACTTGCTCCAATCTCAAAATTCTTGGACCATTTTCTCCAGCCACTTGTCCAATCTGAACCTACCTATCTCAAAGACTCCAACAGCTTTCTGAACGCCTTAGCCGGTTTCACCAATCTACCATTGCATGCCATCCTATGTACCGTAGACGTAGTCAGCCTCTACACGAGCATACCCCATGAGCAGGGGCTGGTGGCCATTGCCAAATTCATTCAGAAGCATTCGGATTATCTGGGTCCCCCCGTGGAGCTGGTTATTGAGTTATTAACTCTTATTCAAGTTCTATTTGTTACGATTGGCCACTGGGGATTGCACCCACAGTGGGGAACCGCAGCGTGGTGTGCTGACTGGAACCCAGGTACTCTCCGGAACCCTCACATACAGTACACACAAGACCAGATATAAAGTAAGGCAAACAGGTTTATTGGTCAAGTACTGAATTCTCTCAATAGTAAGCAGCATATAAATATTACAAACTGCAATATCTGAACTTCCAAATAGGTGAGCACAGAGGTAAGTAATACACCCAGGGAAATACAACAGATATAGTACGAATACTGAGATTAATGCAATGTGCACTACAGGTCCCAGCAATACAGAGAAAAGTACAGATGGTAAGTACTGAGTGGTAGCAAGATGGTAAACTACCAAACACACTGCAAGATGTTATAACAGCGGAGCAATGCTCTAACGATACACACAGCTAACACACTGGAGAATAATAACACAGTGGCATACAAGGCTGGGGACTAAATACAATGCTAGATAGTACTCGCAGGCTGGATACACACACAGCAAACACACACTGGAGAAGTAACTACACAGTGGAGGATAAGGCTGGTGGCTGAGTAACTGCAGATGACAACAGCAGAATCCTAACCAACGTGGCAAGGCTGGAACACGAACTCACTGCAAGACAGGAGACGCTAACACACGTGGCCAGGTAAACAAACACACTACCGCAAGATGGCACAAGCAGGTACTGTGAAAACCAACGTGGCAATAACACACGATCACTCACTGCAGATGACACAAGCAGGAGGCAATAAGCAACTGTGGTAGATGACACACACACGCCTGAACAGTCGGGGCAATGCAGGATGGTATGCACGCAACACTCAAACCAGCAAGTGGAATGGAGACCAGACCTGTCCAGGACAGAGGCCGCCGGCGAGAGCAGCAAGCCACTCACGCTGCGCACCTTACCACACAGAGGGTACAACAGACAACGAAGAGAGGTATAACCAGGCAAGGGGTAACACTGGGAAACAGGGTAACAGGGTAGCAAGAGCAAAAAGCACTAATCAGGCACACGATGTCAGCGAGCATAAAGCAAGGACCAGACGCTATAACCGACGGTGTGCAGATCCCAGCAGCAGCTATTTAAGGAACCCTCCTCCAATCAGTGAGGAGGGCCTGACACACCTCCAGAGCTAATAGCTGCAGCTGGGAATGTGCAGCTAGCTGCACAGCTAGCAATGGCAGATACATAGCAGTAAAATAGGCAGGCATAAAATGAATAGAACAGTAAAATAACAGAACAGAAATACAGACATGTTAACGGAGTGTAACACTATTTACAGCTGCGTGGGTGTGCCATAGGTTTGAATGTGGCCCCCACGTATGCTAACATATTTATGTTTGACAGGGACAGATCCTTTTTCCTGGACCATCCGGCCATCTGTAAATACATCTTGTATTACACCAGATATATCGATGATATTTTCATCATCTCGACTGGCCCTTGTGACCTCCTAGAGTCCACTCTGCAACAGATTAATCACAGGGACGACCCAATCAAGATCACTTTCTCCATGAGTGACCAGCACATACACTATCTGGATATTCTGGTCAGCATTACAGATAAGTCCCTGAGTACCACTCTGTATAACAAGCCCACAGACATGGTCCTACATGCCAAGAGCTTTCACCCACCTGCCTTAAGAAAAGGGCTCCCGTACTCCCAGTTCTTATGGGTAATACAAGCTAACAACCATAACGAAGTGGCTGACTCACAACTTATCGCCATGAGAAACAAATTTCTGGCAAGAGGCTACAGCACTACAGCTCAAGACGAAGCTCTGATGAAGGCAAAGGCAGTACCTAGGACAGTAACTCTGCAGTCATGGACCAGAACAACTTTAAACAACAGGTTACCATTAGTGACGGAATACTCACATCTGAGCTTTTTCATGAAAAAGGCTGCACGGTCCCTCTGGCCAATTGTTACCACCGATAAGAGAAAAAGTGGAAGCGACGGCGGCCGTAGCTCAGGATCAGGCCCATAGACACAATGTCACGGACCTACAGTACAAGGGACTTGAACATGTTCCTCTCTCACTTCGTCGGGGTGACCAGGATAGAACCTTATCCCAGCGTGAGGCATTCTGGATTCATACTCTGGACACTCTCCACCCACATGGCCTCATTGAATCATTAACTCTTAATTGCTTTCTGTAAATCTGCCCTCCATGTAGATATATCTTTTGATATTTTTTGATATATGTTTATTTTTATATATATTTTTTAATAAAAACTTTTTTCTTCATCACCCTCCCCCTCTCATATGATATATCCATGCTTTATTTCTGTTTTGGGTTTCACCATTCGACAACTGCAGTATTGTAAATTGTTTTGTCCCCGTTATGTGGTTCCTGCAGTCCCTTTGATTTTTTGTCTGACCATGGGATACATATTTTTGCTATATTTATGCTTGCTCTTTGTCTGCCTTCATGTCTGCTAGACCCATTTGCTGGGAGTGTGGGTTGTTCAAGATGTGGCTTTATTTCTATATTTTTATTTTTTCTTCCTGCACATTTTCTCTGTCTTTGTTCGTGCTGGCCTTAAGATTTTATTTACACTTTCTACAGTTGGTCCACCACAAACGCTCACACTGCAGCGTTCTACACATGGGGAGCATCGCGTCTCCCATTGCCATGGTTACGCTCAGGCCTCGGGAACGGATGCGCTCCTATCTCTGCAATGCTGCGCTGTGACAGCTCAGCTGTCCGACATCTTCCGGTTTTCGGCCGCCAGCTGTGATCGCGTGAAAGTGGTATGTGTTATTGCGCCTTTTTCTTCTATTTAAACTTGTCTGTCTCCTTCTGCTGTCATCTTTATTCACTTTGCTGGTGCCCTGATGAAAATCCCTGACGAAAATCCCTGACTTAGGGATTGAAACGTTGGACTTTATTATCACCACTATTTACCTGCATTAATGTAATGGAGTAACGTTCATTAAATTACATGACTTTTTGTAAAACTTACAAAGACTCTGGTGTGCATCCATTCTTCTACTAGGAGTTGTCATTATAAAAAATGGCGGGACAATGTCCCATATTCCCAATTTCTACGTCTACGATGGAACTGTTCCACGGAGGCCGATTTTGAGAGACAAGCAGAGGTTTACGTGCAGCGGTTCCGTGAACGACACTATCCTGAAAAACTTGTCTGTCAGAGCTATCAGAAAGCCCTGGGCAGAGACAGGTCATCCCTCCTGGCTTATAAGCCAATCACAAAACTTAATGAGCCCTCTTCTGTTAATTCTTCGAATATCTCTCCAATTGATTGCCCACTAGTCATTGACTACAATAGATCAGGAGGTGAAATTAGGAGTATTATTTCCAAACATTGGCCAGTACTAATGTTGGATCCTGTACTTGCACCTATTCTACCTCCTAGACCTACAGTGAAATATAGACGGGCCAGAAATTTGAAATCTATGCTTGCTCCTTCTCTACTGCCGGTGCCTCCTAAGAGCCAGACTATGTTCTCTAAGCCTAGGGGTTGCTACCCCTGCGGGGGGTGTAAGATCTGCAAGCATATTGCAAAGGATAAGGTGATCTATGACTCAAGTGGTATTACTTCATTTAAAATCAGGGATTTCACTAATTCTAATACGACATTTGTCGTTTATTTGATCCAGTGCGGTTGCAGAAAATGTGGGCAAGACTAAACGCCCTTTAAAAATACGCGCACTGGAACATTATAGAAATATTTTGAATCGCAATCAATCCCATTCAGTCTCTAGACATTTTGCCTCTATGCATGGGGGTTCTGTAGATGGGTTCAAAATACAGGCAATAGAACATGTGGTCCTGTATAGTAGAGGTGGTGATCGGCTTAAATTATTAGCCAAAAGAGAGTGCTATTGGATTTCTACTCTCAGTACATTGAGCCCCGAGGGACTCAATGAAAGTTTCGAGCTCACTCCTTTTTTAGATTAGTAAATCACCCTACTTATAAAGAATATTTCTAATTAATCTATATAAATTTTAATAGATTTATCAATTATTCTATTTTAAAAAATTCTTCTGGTTTCTCTTATAAAAATTCCACTCTTACATTTCTAAAAATATTCTAAGAATCTCCAGTTACCCATTATCTTTTATTATTTTCCTGAATACAATTTTTAATTTTTAATTTCTTAAATATAATTACAATTATAAAGATAGGCTAGGAATTATCTAATAATATATATGTTGATATTTTAACCGTTGTAAACCATGTTTTTCATTATATTTTTATAATTATAATAATCAATTTGCTTGGGCCTATATTACTTAAGGCCTTAAGGATAACTGTATTTATTTATTGATGCTTTTTTAATTATTTACTGGCTCTTTTAATTGTTGCCATTATTAAGTTTTCTATTGTGCTTGTGTGCCTTTAAATTGGATTCAGATGCGGCCCCAGCAGGAGAACCAATGATTACTGGCATGAAGGACTATAAATAGAGACTTGATCGTCACTCTGGCACACCCTCTGATGAAGTCTCTGTAAGACGAAACGCGTAGGGCTGGGGCTTTTGACGTTACGTTGCTCCTCCTGGATTACCATCACCGCGACCGCTTGAATCTGGTGCTGGACACACAGGACTCCACATTGCTCTGCACGCTGAGACACGGCTAATCACCTGCCAGCCGGAGCGGTAAAACCAGCTTCACTTACATACTTGTTTTCTGTTTTTTTGCGGTATGCTGCTAAGCCATTGTTTGATTGATTTAAAAGTTTCTGGTATTAATAAACGTTAATGCACTATCAAGCGCTCCTTATTTTTCCTTTTCCCTAGTGTTTGCACATTTTGGCTGGATAGGATCAGCTGGTTATTAAGGACAGCTGCGGGCATTTGTTTAGGACAATTGCTCTAGTGCATGGATTGTGTCTCTGATATAAGCTAAGACCTGATTGCTGGACATACTATTGGACAATTGAGCAGACCTCCCCTGTATTCCCTATTTTGTATCCTTTTTATTGAGGTTTTTGCAACTTGTTCAAGTACCTTGCTAATTGTAGCAATTTCTTTACATTTGTATTGGAAACCTGTCACAGCTTGTTCACCATGTTGCAGTTTAGAGCTGCTAATTTGTCTGAATTTCGGTCTACAGAACTATTGAAGTTTCAAGATGATAGTTTATCAGAGCCAGAACCAAATCATCCAGTTGAAGTAACTGTATCATGGAAAAGAGATCTGGTGGATTTAGAGAGGCTTCTAATGAGAGAATTAAAAACCTATTGGGATATTCACTTGTTAGAGAGCTACTCTGCTACTTTTAAAATCCCCAGAGGTCTTAGACTATTAAAAGAGCCAGCATATTATACCACTGATGTCTCATTTGTAGCAAAATGGCATCAGATATTAGACCACTGTTCCCTAGAACTAATGCAATTAGTCATTAGTGAAAAAAGGATAGAGCATTTACATTTAGAGGAAGAAGTAGATAGGTACAGTACCAGATTGGAACAGTTTTCATTAGAAGAAGACTTTATTTATCTATATCAATCACCCAACCAACCAGATCCTAGCTGACATTCCCTAATATTTAATAGTTAATTGAGATCTAGAATCTCATTGGTTGCTATGGGCAACATCTCCACTTTTCCAAACCTGAAGCTTAGTAAATCTGTCCGTAGGTGCTTTTCTCAGCAATATGGCAATGATTTCTAACTAAGTGTCCCATGTCCTCCCCTTCCTACCTGGCTGGGCTATATACAACCAACACGTGTTCCCTCCAGTAACTTCCTGGTAAGTGCTTACACATCATGTCTATCCTATCTTACACCCTCTATAATATCTATACTTCTGTATTCATTAACCTTGGGCAGTTGAGCATTTGTGACTGTCGTTTGATAAGAGATTTCCCTGATGTTTTATTTAACTGCACTAAAAGTTGGTCAACTGACTGCTTTATAAGGAGATTGTGACTACAGGTGTTGAGTATATTAAATATCAAAGGAGGCATTTTTTAATTCATCAGACAACACTTTTCAATTCATTTTTCTTTTTTTAAAACATTTTAAAACAGATTTCATTGTTGTTAACTTTTAATTTTTTTTTTTTACATTTTTAATAGTGGATTAGAAAAATTATAAATACACCTATCTACAAAGGCAGGCTCTGCAATGCAATATAGTAACCGTTACCGTTCTCAACACACACTTACTGTAAAATTAAAATACTTCCTCCCTCCCACCAAGCGTATTTGCCATACACATCCTGTCCTGCCCTGTTCTGTCATCGGAAAGACTTCTAGTATAGAATTCTGGATCAGGAAGTTCCAGATTTGTACTGGAAGTGACTGGGTCTGGTCCTTTGTCACTCCTAGGATGGGATCTCCAAAGGCAAAACTTGTGGATGTATAATTTAAATTTTTTTTTAGATGATAAAGTATGTGAACTCTATGTTTACAGCAGGGTTGCAGTCTCTTCCACAATATCCAGGAGACTCCCATGATTTGGGCAGTTCTCCAGGTATCCTGGGAGAGCCAGAAAATCTCCTCAAAATCCAGAGCCCCTGGCTCTCATCATAGTAATCCCTAGAATTATTAGGAATAGGCGGGACTTATGTCATTAAGCTTCTCACACCCCTGGAACACTAGAGATTAAAGTAGCGATTTGTATAATTTGTGTCATTAAGCCCCAAGCCCATGCGGTATATTGTACTAGTGGTGGAAAATTATTCTTACCTTTTCTTGACATGTCAGTGTTACCATGTTTATCAAGATTTGTCAACTTTTGAAATTTTTTTTCAGGAAGATTAAGGATAGTTGCCCCTAGATTAATTTCTGGTTTCAGGGAGTATATATGTACTATCTACTGATTTTATATAAAGCCCTGTTATTGTGGATAAAATAAATAATAATAATTAACTGCTTCAAATGGGCATACCATTTTTATGTACCATAATAAAGGTATTTATTCCTTAAATATTCTTGAAATAATCCATATAATATGTGTTTAGATAGTTATGGGACATACACAGCC
>WWET01006568.1:40542-56166 GCA_011038615.1 Limnodynastes dumerilii
ATATATATAGATAGATAGATAGATAGATAGATGGATAGATAGATAGACAGATAATATAAATGCTAGATGCGAGGGGGAGGGAAATGTTTGCTGGGCACTGTGAGGGACAGAGCGGGAAGGAGATTCTGAGGGAGACACTATCAGAGCTCCGATCCTAACTTACGGTGTCTATTAGGATTAGTGCTCTGAGACTGTCTCCTCCATTGGTAATATAAATGCTGCTGCAGATGGTGTCTTGGGGTACAGCAATAGAGTTATCTATGCGCTGACAACACAAATATACACACAATAAACAATACAATATGTACAATGGACAAATACACAAGACAGTGTATGGCTAAAAAAGATTGTCTTTATTGTTTGGAATCAGTAAAAGCTCTGTAAGTATTGAGTCCAATGGACTCTAAAGTGAAGAATAATATATAATATAAATAGCATAAATAGCACAAATTGCTCAGTTAATCACACTAATTGCCTCAGTGATGAGCGTGTAGTGTTGCTGGCAATGAAAGACGTTGACCTCTTGTAACGTGTCAGAGGTCTGTGGTATGCAGGTAAGGTCCTGTTTGAGTGAAGCAACAGTGAACGTCCGTAAGTGCCTCTGGTAGTATACCAGGGCAGATACTAACTATGCAAATGTTCTCCGTTCGGGATTAGTGTCTGTGTGGCATAAAAAGAACGTTGGTAATCAGTACCTTGGTTTCCACTGCTGAGGATGTACCCTGTGCTTGGCACTACGGTGGAGACGGTCACTCTGCAGTGCGTCTTGCTGCGCTGGTGTGGCTGCTCGTTGCAGCTTCTGACAGGCTCGTGCTGGTGGATTCCCGGTGCTTACCGCAAGCTGTGTGTTGTTTCCGGGTGACCGCTAAGACTGCAGTTAAAAGCGGGTCACAGGCTGTGTTGGTGAGCGGTAATGGGTCCTGTGATAATCCGAATGGCTGGAGAGCTCTCCCTTTTCAAAGATGGTGTCTTGCAGGAAGACAGTGAGTGTGCCGAGTCTAACATACACAGAGCAGCCAGCACACTGCCGACTACTCTGTATATGTTATGATCAGCACACTCACTGTCTCTCTGTAAGACACCCAGCTGCAGCAGCATTTTCGTTACTTAGAGGAGACAATCTGAGCATGGATCCTAACATACAGTAAGCGGCAGCCGCTCAGTACCCTAAATGTTTTATTTTTATTTAAAAAAATTTTCTTTCAGTATGTAAAAGGATAACGGGCCCCTTGGTGTGTTGGGCCCTTGGGCACTAGCCCAAACTGCCCAGTCATTAAGACGGCCTTGAGATGAGAGTGATTCCGATGATCTAATCAGAGGCTGCAGGGGAGAGACTGAGACTGAACTTCCTGCCTTCACCCTGCACACTGATTGGTCTGACTCACTGTCTGTCAAAGCAATGAGTCAGTGTAGATGACATCACTCACACAGTGACTAAAAGCTGCAACCTCAAAAGTATCAAACAGGATGTCATTACAGTGATCAAGGATTCCTCTGTGGACTGAATGTGGACACAACTTTGCCTCCAGAAGAAAGAAAATCAGCAACAGGTAAGTTTAACACTTATTGTTATAATATGAAAATTCAATGCTTTTTTTTTAATGGTGACTCTTATAATGTATGAAAAAATATATTTTTCTGTGTGCTATATTATGAATCCAGGATTGTGTTTGTCATTATAAATTGTGCTATGATTAGCTGCTGACATGTTTTTGTATTTAATGTATTTCTTGCATGTTATTGTATTTTTTCAAACTTTATTTAATATGTCCTCATCCTGTATAAGGGAAGTTTTGTGGGCTTGTTTTATCTATAGTGACCTGATACACTTTTTAAGTGTGGTGCATAACTTTTCTCAACTAAATATCAATATCATAGTTGCCTACTTTTGAAAATTCATTTTAGGGAGAAAAGTAAAAAGCATAGGGGCGGTCCCTGTGTCACCGGGGGGCGGTCCCCACATCACGGGGGCGGTCCCTGCATCGACGGGGGGGGGGGGGGTGGGGGCGGCCCTTGCGTGGCCAGGGGTTGTGTGTCGCCGGGGTTTGTGTATAGGTGTCCTGGAAAGTAATCACTTACACATTTCAAAAGTCAAATCTTATTTATCTTATTTATTATAAATAAATAACTAACAAATAAATAACTGCAATAAAGAATTATGAATAACTATTTAACAATAAGTACTCAACTTTAAATAAAATAAATTATGCCTTAAAAAAATTTAACAAAGCTTATTCCCTGAAATAATCTTATATTTACTTTAGCTAACAAAACTTGAAAAAATAGAATTGTGCACAAGAGGCCTTAATTAGTGATATAAAAAACAATTTTAAAATAGCTAAATTTGACATTTACTGTAAACCATATCAAAGAAAACAAACTTGTGTAAAGTAAAAAAAAAGCTTACAAGCATCAACATGCAACTCTGCAAGAGCTGTTTTCATCTACTAAACTGATCTCCTCAGTTGATAGCCCGCAGACTTTGCTTTAGCCAAAAGCTTTGTGCAGGGTTGGAACTGATGACAATTTATGTCCGTAAATAAATTAATTTTACATTGAAGGAGGCTTTTTAAAGTTCCCTCTGTTGATAAATTTCCCCTGGATTCAGTTTTTACTTTGCGTACCATGCTGAACACACGTTCTATTTCAGCATTACTGTGAGGAAGGACCAACAGAGATTTTGCCATATTTGATAATATAGCAAACTTTGGATTGCCTGTTGCTGGATGCTTGACCATGCTGAGTTCATGCCAAGTGCAATCCATTCTTTCAATCCCTTCTTTATCTGTGCATTTTCTTAAAGAGGACTCAGGTAAATCAAAAACACGATATTCAGAGAACTTTTCGTATAACTTTTGCATATCTCTAATGTCGACCACTTGAGGAAACCGTTGTGCCAGCGCTTCAATGTCTTCGAATTGTGGTTCCATGCGTTTTCTGTAGTCAAAGACCTTCATTGCCTTTATTACTTCATCCTTTAAAGGAAACTTGATTTTCATATATGCTAGAGTACAGCAATAAAAGTCTCTCATTTCCTTGAAAAACTTTTTCACTGCTCTAGGCTCTAGAGAAGAGCAGGTCCTTAGGTAGTTTCGAGTTGCAAAGCCGATAAATATTTCCCTGTCCTCCATTTGAATTTCTGGGTCAACAAAATCAATGCCTAGAAGGGCTTCCAAGGTGTCAGCAGATTTAATCAGGTTTGGTTTGACCAACTTTAACATCAGCTTTCTGTACAAGTCCATTAAACACTCGTGCAGTTTGTGTACAAATGGGGAACGATACTGCAGTAAAATATTGGTTTCATTGAATGAATAAAGTACTGAATGAAGAAATAGAATATATAACTCTGTTGTTGCATCCTCAAATATTTCACACAAAGCTGTGATTCTTGCATTCTTCTCTGTATCTTCAGATTGGAAAAAAGATTTCAAAGCTGGAAACATTTTAAGCACTCTTTCAATGCACGGATGCATACTAAGCCACCTGGTTACCCCATGTTTTAATATTTTAGAGTACTCAACATCAACAAACTCACTTATATCTTTTAGATTTTGTACTCTTTTAGCACTAAACCTAAAGTAACTTGTGAGTTTTAAATAGAAAAGCATCAGCGTCGAATGAGAGTGCACTGTTTCCTTTTCTAGCAGCTAGATGCACCAGATGACACGGGCAACCTTCTGTGAAGACCAAAGAATTCTTACCTTGAATTAAAGTCTTCACAGATCTGAATCTTCCCATGTTAACAGAGGCATTATCTAAGCAGACACCAATACAATTTTTCCAAGGAATTAAATGTCTTTCAAATACCTCATCAACTGTCTTAAAAATATTATTACTTGAGGCCTCGTTGCAGATAATTAGATCCAAAAGCTTGGGTTTTACTTTCCCATCAGTGTCGAAGTAGGATACTAATATGGGAAATAATTTCTCCTCAGAATCATTTCCACCATTTAGTGCCAAAGTAAATTGAAACTGCTTTAATGCCTCTATGACTGGTTGTGTGCAGTATGGAGCAAGAGCGTGATTAATCATTGCAGAGGATTTTGTTCTACCGCAACCATATTTTTGCACTGCAACCTCTCTGCTATTTGGCATCATTGCTCTCAAAATTTTTCCTACATGATCAGAAGCAGAGATAGAGATGTTATGTTCAATAAGGAAGCCTGTAAAAAGTAGTTCCATCCGAATTACTGAATTTTCGTCATGAGAAGAATTTAAGAAGCTAAACCGTGTGCTATATATATATACACACATACAAAAAGACAAAACCGTCACTCCATCCATCCAAATATTAACTGCTCCAGGTGTACTTCTCAAATAAATACATAGGTCCAAATAGAAACAAACTCACTCAGGAGACTTGGAATAATGTGAAAAATAGCCTAGCCGGCTGGATTTTATTTCCTTAGTACCAACGTTTCAGCTGTAAGGATCACGGTTTTTCTCAAGGTACAATAGTGTTGTTTCTATACCTTGAAAAAAACCGTGATCCTTACAGTTGAAACGTCAGTACTAAGGAAATAAAATCCAGCCGGTTAGGCTATTTTTCACATTATTGAACAATGTACTGCTAGCTTTCAAAATCAATAAAAAACAGTTGAATAAAAAAAATAAAAAAAACATGGCTACTACATTCATTTGGCACATGATGTGGTGACCAAAGAGTCCTTCAATACTCTGAGCTTTGCCTTTACTGGACACTCTTCACCCCCCTATTCTCCAATAAGAGGCCACAAGCCTAAGTGCTTGACCATTAGAGGAAGAGTCCTATATGCTTTAAAATGTATTTATTTATAAAAAAAAATGGTAGCTGTTCCAATGCTAATAGTGATGGTGAATGCTCTTTCAATTTTAGTGTCTGGTATGAAATGTCGACAGTCAAAACGTCGACAATAGAGTATTATGGGTCTGATTCAGGTCTCTGTGTGACTTCCATGCGCACAGACATCTGTAAGTGAGCACAGAAGAGAGGAGTGCACGCCCCTGTCACTCCCCTCTCTTGTGTGGCGTTGTGGACACTAACATGTCCAGAACCCTTAACTTAACTTCTCTGTGGAACTGCTGCTCTCCTCCACTGGCCCTTCATTAACATGCTTATCTCCGCCTGTCATAGAGGGGATTAGGCATTCAGAAGTGAAGGGACGCCCCTTCCACAGCACTGAATTCCATGCGGAAGGAGTTACGGCTCGTTTACATCTGGCGCACACATGTGCCAATGTTACTTGTCAGAGGATTTATGCTAGAGAATTGCTTAACTTCCCTTACATACTTAAATCTGAATCAGGGTCTGTGGACCATATTCAAGCTTAAGAAGCTATCTATCTAGCTTAATCTTTTATGAAATGACCTACTACGCATGTGTAGTAGATCATTTATGCAATCTACCTACCAGTTAGGTACATAGATTGCCTCTGTGTCATCTACAAAGACAGCACGGAGTAGTTTAGTTATAAAGAGGCGGTCTTCTCAGGGAGTGTTTAGGTAGAAGTGGGAGGGATTTTGATTAGCTGGGTAGTGCGGGGGGTGGGGAGAGGAATACTTAAGAAGGAAACTACACACTGTAACATAAGCTTTATGGAACTCATAAGTGCCATAAGATACCTAGAAAAGAGGGGTGTGTTATGGACAGGACAGGTGAGTTAGGTGCAGATCTGTCCACTGTTTTGAATAAAATTAACTATAAATATATACGATTTTAGATACTACCAAAAAAGTATCTGCACCAGTATATTTCAGTAAAAAAAATCATAATAAAGGCAATTGGAACCATGGGAAAGTGGGTACTACTACTATGGTATATTTAAACATACAAAAAAAACACTAAACTTTTAAGCCATAGAAGACTCCCTGTCAGAGAAGTAGCAGAAATATAGTGCACTGCAGTCCATAAAACCACTTATCAATAATCCATCTTTATTATTACCATAGTGTACAAATTCAATAGAAGTGAAAATATTTAAAAGATAACATAGACAACATCAATCACATGTTAAAAACACATATATATATAACCATAGATCGGATCCAGACATAGGTCTGTTAGGCTACTTACGCACGCAAGGTGCATGCACCATCCAGATGTTACGCTAGGGTTACGATCGTACGGAGCTTACGTTGACATAAGCCTGCCTTAAGTAAATTGTGCAGTCCCCTCCCACAGTGTACATTTACTATACTTCCCCTGCCCACTTTAGCGGGCCATTGCTGTGCTTCCCCTGCGCCTGATAGGCACTGCTTCCCCTCTGCCCGCTAAAGTTGGCAGGGGGAAGCATAGTAAATGTACTGTGTGGGAGGGGACCGCTGATTCGCACAATTTACTAAAGGCAAGCTTATGGCAGCATAAGAGAGCGGGGAGTGACAGGGGGTGTTCACTCCCCTCTCTCAGTCGGACACACAGACCCCCGCACATATACAGAAAACGTGGGGGGGGCTTGATCCGATCCCATATTACACATATGCAATAGGAGTAGGACTAATGACTACTATTGTTTATACAATATGGATTAATGAAGAAAAAAACTTACCAAGTACTGTCCTTCTTTCTTGTTGACTTCTGGCGTGCAGAAATGTAGAGCAAGGTACTTGTCCTGTAATCCATTACGCAGGGCCTTTACTTCACGGACACTGTAGTCACATACACAGTGCCCGGACCGCTGCGTCCAGGCACTGTGTATGTGTTGCTATGGCAACATAGCGCCGTTTTGAAAACGCCTGACCTGCGGAACCCTAGGTGGCCGCTTATATCTCATATTCCATGGGCTGACCACAGTGTAAGTGTTGTTCTAATACTTCTAGTAACACCAAATGCTTAGTCTTCCTTATTTCAGGGGTTATGCAGCGCCCAGAGCAATATGAATAAATCTATATGTAGTGTGTACTGTGGTGTTAGGTATGTTACTGCAGTGTACAGTGCTATATGTAGTGTGTACTGTGGTGTTAGTTATGTTACTGCAGTGTACAGAGCTTTTGGTTTACGTTTTTTCTTACTTACCTTGAGTTACAAGTAATCCGCTCACTCCTCTCTGTGCGATCAACCCTTTGCGAGCAGAGTTAAAAACTAGGGAAAAAAAGACAAGCAACTTGTGAGTGAAAAAACAGACCTAAACCAATCCAATTCTAATAGGCCCACCCAAAACACTCTGTAAACCCTTTAATTGGACAGCCACATCCCATTTACAGCAAAGTGCAGACCAGATGTGAGCATGGTGAGCATATATTATATATATTGGATGAATTCATCCAATCTCTCCCCCTTGCATGTACCCCTTAAGTGTCTACAGTCTCCCAATATTCTCCTTCATGTGTCTCCAGCCTCCCAATATTCCCATAATGTGTCTCCAGCCTCCCAGTATTCCCAACATGTGTCTCAAGCCCCCCAGTATTCCCTATCATATCTCTGCAGCCCCCCAATTTGCCCATCATGTCTCTGCAGCCCCCCAATTTACCCATCATGTCTCTGCAGCCCCTCAGTATCCCCATCATGTGTCTCAAGCCTCCCACTATCCCCATCATATCTCTGCAGACCCCCAATATTCCCATCATGTCTCTGCAGACCCCCAATATTCCCATCATGTCTCTGCAGACCCCCAGTATTCCCATCATGTTTCTCCAGTCCCCCTCAGTATTCCCCATCATGTGCCTCCAACCCACTCAGTATTCCCCAGTATATTATGTCAGCCTCCATTCCCCAGTATATTTCTTCCGCCTCCATTCCCCAGCATATTTCTTCCGCCTCCATTCCCCAGTATATTTCTTCAGCCTCCATCCCCAGTATATTTCTTTAGCCTCCATTCCCCAGTATATTGTGTCAGCCCCATTCCCCAGTATATTGTGTCAGCCTCCATTCCCCAGTATATTGTGTCAGCCCCCATTCCCCAGTATATTGTGTCAGCCTCCATTCCCCAGTATATTGTGTCAGCCTTCATTCCCCAGTATATTGTGTCAGCCTCCTTTCCCCAGTATATTGTGTCAGCCCCCATTCGCCAGTATATTGTGTCAGCCTCCATTCCCCAGCATATTGTGTCAGCCTCCATTCCCCAGTATATTGTGTCAGCCCCTATTCCCCAGTATATTGTGTCAGCCTCCATTCCCCAGTATATTGTGTCAGCCCCCATTTGCCAGTATATTGTGTCAGACCCCATTTCCCTGTATATTTCTTCCTCCTCCATTCTCCAGTATATTGTGCCAGCCTCTCTCATTTACACTTACCTTTTTCTCTCTCTTTCCTTCCTCCTCCTCCGCAGTCTTCGTAATGCACTTATGCACTTCTCCTGGCTTATACTTACCCACCCAGCTCCGCAATGGCCGGCGTCTGCTAAATGGAACGTCCCAATGTCGCATCTTCCGTTGCGTCCTCCCGCTTCCCGCGCATGCGCAATGTTTTTTTTTTTTTTTTTTACGTTTCCAGATCTTCTTTGGGGGAGAATGGGACAGTTCCTTAGGGACACCATCGACAGGATCCTCGCTGCTAAGCAGAGTACCAACTGTAAGGGAGGAATTCTGTCGATTCATCCAAAACCCACACCAAACCCCACACAGCGTTACAGAAATAATTAACCATAATGCCGCGCTTACGCAATCCAAGTACAGAAATGGTACGTATATAGCATAAATAAGCTACTACAAGCTACTACGCATGCATAGTAGCTTAATTTTTAAAACAACGTATGTAAGATGAAAACTACGTAACTGTGAATCCGGACCTTTACGCCTGGCATTCACGCCAAAGAGTTCAATTTCTGTCTCATCAGACCAGAGACTTCTGTTTCTCATGGTCTAAGAATCCTTCAGGTGCATTTTGGCTGCATGCTGCCATGTGCTTTTTACTAAGGCCATTCTACCATACAGGTCTGATTGCTGGATTGCTGCAGAAATGGTTGTCCTTCTGGAAGGTTCTCCTCTTTCCACAGAGGAATGCTGTAGCTCTGACAGATTTGGGACTCAAAACAATCTTGTCATGGAGGTCTACAGACAATTCCTTTGACTTCATGCTTGGTTTGTGCTCTGACATGCACTGTCATGTGTGGGACCGCCTTCCAAATCATGTCCAATCAACAGAATTTACCACAGGTGGACTCCAATTAAGCTGGAACATCTCAAGGATGATCAGTGGAAACAAAGTGCACCTGAGCTCAATTTTGAGCTTCATGGCAAAGGCTGTGAATACTTATGTACATGTGAGTTCTTGGTTTTTAAATTTTTTATAAATTTGCAAAATTCTCCCAAAATATGTTCATGTTGTCATTATGGGGTATTGTGTGTAGACTTTTGAGTGAAAAATGAATTTATTCCCTTTTGGAATAAGGCTGTAACATAACAAAATGTGGAAAAAGTGAAGCGCTGTGAATACTTTCCAGGTGCACTGTCTATATAAAAAACCTATTTCCTACCACTGTCTAAAGAGGATGTTTTGATTCTATACATAACAATGACTGATCTGTGTAGTAGAATGCTTAAAACTAGTAAACAAACTAATGTACAAAACAATGTAATGTCAAACTTTTTCCTAACAGAGGTAATGTTCTATATAGACACCAATGACTCCACCACATATTGCAGAGACATTTGGCTAAGTAAATAGTTTTCTTGTACCTACACAAGGGTGCACAAGTGGGGAGGTAACGACAGACAAGGAAATACGGCCCTGCTTGTAACAGTCTAGATTCTATAGAGGAGATGTCAATATAATTGGTGTACATGGTCGGTGAACCTTTGCAGAATGGCAGTATGTAATGGTTTACAATGTCTGTATACTTTTCTTTTGTCAACTGCTCTTGTTCGCTTATACACTACCTTGTACTACTTGTATTGCTTTATACTTGAAAATAAAGAATATATAAAAAAAAAACATACATATAAAAATATACATATAAAAAGTGCCAGTGCTCCAGAATATTCAAGCAAGCGTACCCAAGTCAAATCAAAGCACCCGATGGATGTAAAAGGGTTCCTGGGACAACGGGGCTGATCAGAGACCTGTGGATAGACGGATAGACTGGCAAGCTTCTGGCCTTCACTGCAGACACCCACAATGTGTTTCAGCCAACAGACAAGGTGCACTTTGAGAAAGGCCAAAGTCTGCCGGCTGAAACGCGTCGGTGAGAGTGTCTTCAGTGAAAGCCAGAAGCCAGGTCATTATGCTCAGTGATATAAACAGCCAGCAAGTCATACAATTTTTCCATTATAAAGAAAAAGCAGATACATAGGGAAAAAGGAAATGGCCAAAGGACAAACTCAGGGTGGCAAGTCTGGGGATATGGAAATATTAGAGGGAAAGATAAGGAAATTTATAGCGAGAAAGGAAAGTAATGAAGACAGAAGAAAAGACGTCATCTAGTCCTATTCATAGGTACCTGGGGAGAGGGACGTTCTAATGAGATGCCCATTGCTCCCAGACCTTGCAAAACGATGAGCTGAGCTATTAAGGATTGAAGTCCTGTATTCCATCTTCTAGAGGCACCACTTCATGTGCGACAGAGCTTCAGCCTATTTTCAATGTGTTACAACTGAGCAAGTCACCGCCCCAATGCAAAAGCGTTAAGCACGAGGTGTCCCTAGGGCCACTTGTGGCCCCCATTGTTGTGAGCAAAGCTCCCAACTTCCAGTGTTGATACTTTGCGCTTGTTATAGCTTGTAACACTTGTGTAAGAAGCCTCTCCGTATGGTGTTACATATTGCTGCCTTGCTCTGATTAAATGCGTTACTTGCCCTTATTAGTAAGCTTAGAAATAATGTCAGTCCTTAGAGGGCCCTCAAACACGGCCGCTGGACTGTATCAGGTTTCCCACATCTGTGTTATGCAACCGAGATTATGTCTGAAATAACAAACATTTGTCACTGGAGGTGGAAATAATCGTCCTGTGGATGATCTGACGAAATTTCTGTTGATGTTGGATCTGATGTGACAGCCTTGTGAGTCACCCTGTGTGCTGCCCTTCAGTACTAAGGCATCAAGGACAAGGACTGGATTTGGTGTATGCGTGTGTGATTCATAGTGTGTCCCATACATCCCAAATCTATTGCTAGGGCACCAGCTGCAATCGTCACATGATGTTATTAGTGACCCCGTTGTAGTTTAATCAATCACTAAAGAACGAGATGATCAGGAAGGCGTCTCAGTGGCTGCCACCCAATTTAGAGAGCGTCTCAGTGGGTGGCTGCCACCCAATTTAGAGAGCGTCTCAGTGGGTGGCTGCCACCCAATTTAGAGAGCGTCTCAGTGGGTGGCTGCCACCCAATTTAGAGAGCGTCTCAGTGGGTGGCTGCCACCCAATTTAGAGAGCGTCTCAGTGGGTGGCTGCCACCCAATTTAGAGAGCGTCTCAGTGGGTGGCTGCCACCCAATTTAGAGAGCGTCTCAGTGGGTGGCTGCCACCCAATTTAGAGAGCGTCTCAGTGGGTGGCTGCCACCCAATTTAGAGAGCGTCTCAGTGGGTGGCTGCCACCCAATTTAGAGAGCGTCTCAGTGGGTGGCTGCCACCCAATTTAGAGAGCGTCTCAGTGGGTGGCTGCCACCCAATTTAGAGAGCGTCTCAGTGGGTGGCTGCCACCCAATTTAGAGAGCGTCTCAGTGGGTGGCTGCCACCCAATTTAGAGAGCGTCTCAGTGGGTGGCTGCCACCCAATTTAGAGAGCGTCTCAGTGGGTGGCTGCCACCCAATTTAGAGAGCGTCTCAGTGGGTGGCTGCCACCCAATTTAGAGAGCGTCTCAGTGGGTGGCTGCCACCCAATTTAGAGAGCGTCTCAGTGGGTGGCTGCCACCCAATTTAGAGAGCGTCTCAGTGGGTGGCTGCCACCCAATTTAGAGAGCGTCTCAGTGGGTGGCTGCCACCCAAGAGCTACTATGCATGCTTTGTAGCTAATTTCTTAGTACTACGCACTTAAGAAGCATTCTTCTTAAGTGTGAATACAGCCCTTGGTGCACACATGGTCCACTAATTCTATGTGATCTGTGTTTTATTTTACCTATGGCTTGTGATGTTGTTCATTGATTTTTTTGTTTTTATACTATAATTTCTATTTATATACATTGTTATATTGACACTCCCTGAATAGGGGGTGATGTCACTGAATCCCAGAAATGTTTGGCTATCTCCTTCATGCTGGTTCAGTTTCAGAAGTTTGCTTCCCCTTTAGTATGATGATAGAATATAGAATCTTTTCCTATTGCCCTGTACTGATGCATATGGATGTGGCCTGTTTACAAATACTGAAAGTAATTTATCACGGTTAATTTAAAATCAGTTGCTTATTGCTTTTTAGTGCGCGTCTAAACACTAAGTTGATTTTTTTGCTAGGGGGCAGTACACAAAATCTCGCCTAGGGCACCAAATTGGCTAGGGCCGGCCCTGCTGGCTGAGGTCTGAATGCCCTGCGTTTCAGACCTCTGCATTACAGATCCGAAGGTCCGAGGCACTCTGGGTGGACTGCGCCCTAGAGTTGCAAGAGAGGCTCATTTTCCTTTTTGGAACTTGGGTAAGGGAGGGGAGGCCCTGCATATTTTGTAAGTCCTGGGCCACACAATTTTTAAAGGTGGCCCGTGTGATACTAATGTGATGGTCATGTAACCCACCAGTATCTTGCTGCTATCAGCAGTTTAAGAATGCAGGTAATCGATGCAGAAATACATTGCCACTGCTTAACTTTATTAGCATCTGTAGGTCAGAAATTATGATACCACGTCTACTGTCAAGGCTTGTGCCAGCACCCATGGATCTTCATATGCCCCTGCAGTTACCTGTGCCAAGGGTGCCAGCTGCACCAAACAATGCAATTACGTTATACACAGTGTTTTCTCCAAATTATTCAAGACTTCATGCTATTAACAATGTTAGTGCAATAAGCTTTCTCACTCTTTAAAATTAGAAAAACACATACAGTAATTGTCATAGATCTTATTATAAAATAATTTAATTAAAATGCTATTTCATAAAAACAAATTCTTGTTTTTTTCTTTCTGTTTCTATTCAGTATGTTTTTATGTTGATGAGACATAAATGGAACTTATCATGGTTATAAGGTTAGTCATGTGTCCCAGTTTTCACTGCATACATTGCCCGTGTTGGCCTACTTATGTCACATTGCTAAAGAGACATTCCACTTTTGAAAATATATTACACTAAAATACCTTCCCTTACTTATAAGAGTGCTATAGTGTGCTGCATTTAGCAAATTGTTATACAGTTCCATGTATACATATTGCATAGTCTTTTGCCAATCAACTTTAGCACTGGTCAGCTTTCCTTATATTTTCAAATGCACAGCAGCTGGTGTGATGAATATTCCCTGCAATATAGAGACTTGAGAAAAAATTAAATTAGATGACAGAGGGTCTAGCCATGAAAACAATGGGACTCTTTCAGTCATGGTAGTGGTAAAGGTAATTATTCTATAATGCCATTTTAAATAGTGTCATCATTCACAATGAAGTAGATATTATTAATATGCTGCCTATTTGAAATAAAAGGTTATCATTTTATAAAAAGTAATTCTTTTTGCAATGTAGTACACTGAGGCATGTGGCGAAAATGAGAGAAATACAGAAGGAAGTTTACATCTTGGCATTACCATGTTGAATTACAGGAGGAGACAAATTTAAATTGTTTTAAACAGTTTTAGAGAAGACATGTGATATGTAAAAGTAAGGTTGTTCGGTATCTGTGTGCAGTAAGCAAAAGTAAAAAATTCTACTTGCATGCAAAGAATAACATTCACTTTACCCCCTCTGAAATTCAGGACGCCCAGATGTAGATTTCCACCAGGAAAAAATTGTTACATATACCATTAATTTGTGCTAAAAATCACTGCCGCAGCTCTACACCTGGAGAGTCATCCTTAAAAAGAAAACAATTCAAAAAAATTATATGGGATTTAGAGAATTGCTGGTCACCAAAGGAATATATGCAGCATACGGGTATTAATATAAATGCTAAGATTGCAAAAAAAGAAGTCCTAAAAACACCCTATAGCAAAAAAAAAACAGCCATTAAAACTTGCAATATTACAAATAGTGCATGGTTTATAGTGCTATAAAACGGAGGGTCTTAGATGAATCTTTATCATATAGCTTTGCTACTCTGAGCAAATTCCCTCAAAGATATTGATTAGAAGGAAAGAAAAATGGTCAATCAAATTATGCATTTTTTTTTATTAACAGGTTTTTATATAACGTTTTATAGTGCTCAGATTATGTAGTGTTTTAAAAAGAATATTTAACATTCACATTAGTCCCTGCCCCCACGCAGACAAGGGGAAAACATTAGCATGTCTCTTTCTAACCAAACTACCCTGTGTAGTCTTTAAAGATCACATAAAGGAAATCTATGTAACTAACTGGTACGTTGATTGCGTATATGACCCTCTACACATACGAAGTAGGTAATTTCAGAAAAATACACACTTAAGAAATGCAAGCTTCCTAAGTGTGAATCAGGGCCTATGTAGCTCATTAAAATCTTATCATTAGGACCTATCTATATTAACTATTTAGATTGATTTTCTCTTAAATAATATGGAGGTCATTTCATCACCAGATTATATATTCATTTATTAAATTTTTTATTATATTTTTGTTCCTTAGTAATTGTGGAAATAATTGATTTAGGAGGTTATATTTTGTATAACAGTATAACCAATTGTAATATATGTTTCATTGTTTGTAAAAAAAATATCTAATTATGTATGCAATTAAATATTCACAACCAGGTAATTTTTATACAAATGTTTTATTTATTGGCTATATAACAATGTTTTTCAATACGGAAGTGCGTATTACTATATAATTACTATAGAATACAAAAAAAAAAAAGGGAGTTGAAATCAGAGAGACCTGACTTCAAAAGACAGCTGTTTATGGTGCACAATAGTCTTAAATATAAATGTCTAAATTCAGTACACTGCAAAAACAAATTGCATTAAATATACATTTTATTCAATCAAGCATAAAAATGTTAAGTAGTACAAAAAACAGCGAAATATAAAAAAATATCATGAACCAATTAGTACCATGAAATAAAAGCAAAAAGACTTGCAGATATAAAGATACAAACAAATTGCCTCTAAGATGGGACCCCTAGCTAAAATTGAAACAGGAACCTTTCCCTAAACAGTGTAGATAGCGGCCTCACGGCCAGCGCTTCGCCTCTTCCGAGGCAAGTATCTCATCCTTACCTAAACTAAAGGTGGAGTATATGTCCCAACAAGAGCAGGCAAACAGAGAAAAACATGTATTTATTATTAACAGGTTTTTATATAGCGCCCACAGATTACGTAGCGCTTTACAATGTAACAATCTTTATAACAATACTGGGGAATAACAGACAGACTGGGTGGGTAGGAGGGCCCTGCTCACAGGCTTACACTCTATAGGACAATGGGTTTGATACATAAGGGCAAGTGCTATATATCACACAATGGACCAGCCAGGGTGTATGACAAAAGTGCTCAATGCTCTGTATGCTCCAGTCACACAGCAGTGCAGTGTGCAGAGATGAGGGAATTGTAGAACAGAGAGCATGCGGGTTTGTGTTCGTAATGTGTTAAATTGTAGAAGTGGTTGATAATATGGTATTTAATGCTTAGGGTGGTTGTGGAATTTGATAAGCTTGTCTGAAGAGATGAGTTTTAAG
>WWET01006569.1:55392-67144 GCA_011038615.1 Limnodynastes dumerilii
AGATGTTTTGTATTTAACACATTAATGATGTTTTTTTTCAATTTTGTTCAAACAGATGTCCCAAACATCAACCCCTTCAATGAAGACATAATGCAACTGCTGCACATGATGGTGCAGATGGGCCAGACAGCCCAAAGGGTTTTAAATAAAATTAATCAAAAATAGTTTAAATTTGTAATATTTCATAAGAATCATTTATTTATTCCATTGATTATGTTTTAATTAATAAAAATTTTATTCATAAAATGATCTTGTTTAAATTTTTTGGGATGCACCAAATACACAACAAAATAAACATACATACATACATACCATACATACCATACATACATACAAACATAGAATGGCAGTTACTGTTTAGAAACATAACTAATAATTTAACATTGAGAAATAGAATAAATAGTATTTTATTCAGCTAACATACTGATTACTGTTCACAATCAAATCTAGTTTTTTTATTACAAAAGACAAAAATACTATAGCACATTATAGTAACATATTTTATTGACATCACATTTATTGATTAACATAAAATAAATAAATACATTTAACACATTTTAACACAACTCATACACCAAAAGATTTAAGAAAGTTACATACACTTAAAATGTAATATTAAATAAATGAAAAATACGACTGATCACCATTTACTTTCATGTTCGAAGATTAATACGCACGTGAGCGAACGTATTAGTCGATACGTGAACTTTCATGCGTACACCTAGGAATACGTACGCTTTTGTGCGTACGTATTTTACGGACGTATGGTGGGTGTGTCGGTGTAATATACGTTTGCAAACCTGCCGTATTGCTGTACGTACGCACACGTACGTAAAAACATACGCACACGTAATGCAGGATCTGCCCCAATGTGAATGAATTAGAACTGTACTCACGAAGAAGTTGTAAGTCAGCAAAACAGTAGTGAGTATACCGCTGATGATTCAGGCTGATGATGTGTCCAACAGCTCCTATACGGAGAGATTTCATATCAGAGAAACTGTAATAAGTATACCGCTGATAGGCTAATAATGTGTCCAATACTACTGATACATGTTTAGGATGAACGATGATAATATATAGTGGATTTATTCTTTTGTTCCGTAACTTTCACAGGTCTGATGGAATGCTGCCTGTCTGTCAGCTGTGCGTCGACAGTATATTCGCCGGAGTGAATGCTGTAATTAGATGGCTCCAGCTGTCAAAAACAAGGCGTATATATATGGGCTTCTGCTCCGTAGGAGCCTTTAAGCTCCAATGTTCAACCTGCAGTTGAAGGATGTATTTCTCCAAATAAAATCTGTTGGAGTAGCTAGTTTTTCAGAATTTTGGTACCTGTTCCGTATCCGGTGGTATAGAATAAAAAGGCAGTGGATAGTGAATCAGAACATGGCTGCTGTGAACACTAATGAACTGAACTAATTTCAAGCACTTACTTAAGTCTGAGTCCAGCCCAGCCCTTACTAAAGCACAGCGTATCGGCATTCACTTTCCCCGACACTCCCCCTGTGCAGGCGTATAGCCCCTTCCTTACGCCGGCTGAAGTCTACCCTAACTTCAGCCGGCATAAGGAAGGGGCCATACGCTCGCACAGGAGCATATGGCCACCTAGATCATTAAACTAGCTCCCCCCGCCCACCTACACTAACCTGAACATAGGGACGCTGGGGGACGTCCCCTCCAGCGTTCCTACGGCGCTGCTACGGACGCCTGATCCACAATCGGGCGTTGCCGTAGCGACGCGGGGCAACATCTGCCCAGCGCATGCGCAGATTGGCTTTTGAGCCAATCTTACGCTTACGCCCGCCGTCCTAGCGACGGTGGGCGTAGGTCTGGATCAGGCCCATTGTCTCTAATCTTCAAGTTTTCCGCCTTCAGCGACCCTGTATTCTGGTTCCATGTCCATGACTCTATTTACTATAATTGTTCTCCAGATTCCTATTCCTGCCCTGTTAGTCTATGAGTATATCTTAATTAAAGCCACCCAGCTTCCAATTAAGCCCTTCCCACACCGTAGGGAACCCAGAACAGGTATCCAATCCAGCCATACTATGACACCCCTCCAGTATTTTATTTAGTATTAAAAATGACATACAGTATGTGTGACGGTCCGTTCAAGCTGAAGCTAAACTAAACCCAAACAAAGTTACCAATGCAATTGTATGGCCAACTCAACTACTGTTGTATTTGCGGTACAGTTGTAAAAATATATGCTAACGGTGGTCACTAACTAGACTACCATTTATGTGATGATGTTAGCTTTTATCTCGGCATAGATTATTATAAAGTTTATGAAACTCTCACTTTATGAGAGCACCTATATAATATAGAATACACTGTATTTAAGAGCATAAACATATATGTTCATAAATTTTATGTAGTTATTACACTTAATAGCACTTTATATTTATTTTTATTATATTTTATATGGAAGCACCCATAATATATGGAGTACACTATATATAAGAGCACCTTGGTTTAGTGTTGACGGCACATTTAGGAAGATCTTGAAGACACAATGAAGATAGGGTGTAAAGGGAGAAAAGGAGCTAGCAATAGGACCCAGAAGTAACTAAATCAGGAGACCGGAGCGTGAGTTATAATGTATTTAGGCTGCTATGGAAACCGACACGTAATGTAGCAAATAACTTTAAAGAAAGGAATCGAGGGAGAGGTACAAGGAGGAATGAAGAGATATGTAGAGAAAATGTCCCATTTTAAACAGCAGTTTTAATTCTAAGAATGTGGATGACGTAATGCGGAGTGCGTCGCTACTTATGTCCGTCATCAGCCATCTACCCACAATCCTTGAGAAAGACACAAGCGTGTTGAAACGCGTTGGTGTACATGGGTAGCGGCACTCTGACATACAAGTTCGGGATAAGGGTGAGCGGGGTCCGTGGAGGAAAATTGTAAAATTCTTGTGGGCCCATTCAAGTGTGAAACAGTTTTTCCATGTACTCCCTGACTTACCTGTGGATATCCTGTCTGTATGAGAATATGGTTTTAAAGTTTTAGAAGTTTTTACTCATCGTGGAAAATAAAGAAAATTTCTTCAAAAGTCATTCTGTCTTATAAATTGCTATACTACAAGAGAGGGAGGAGGTGAGTGCCTTGGGGGGAGAATACAAGGCAGTGAACCCCAGTAGAAACAGAGCTACACTAGGGTGTTGTTTTTCTTTCTCCCTTCATTCCTTCCCCATTGGGCTCGGCCGACCGGTGAGACGAGGAGGAGGTGAGAGGAGGAGGATCAGGAGAAGACATCCAAAGATCTTTTGACTTTGATTATTACACTGTGGGACAAAGAGGGAACCCCGTAAGTAGGATACTTACCATTGTGGATTTGCCTGACTCCTATAAAGAATTTTGGATTATGATTTTCCTTCCCTTTGTGAGTAGGGACACGGAAGACTGGAATCTGATTAGGTGTGACGTACTTCACTATATTTTGCATCTCTCTTTTTCCCTATATATGTGCGAATTTCCCCGAGTACAAACGGAAGGAGGAGAGA
This sequence comes from Limnodynastes dumerilii, assembly GCA_011038615.1. Lineage (NCBI taxonomy): Eukaryota > Metazoa > Chordata > Amphibia > Anura > Limnodynastidae > Limnodynastes > Limnodynastes dumerilii. The sequence goes on from WWET01006569.1 coordinate 58,905, forward strand.
ATTGTCAAAAAGGAGAAAGATCTGGATACAGAAAAGCCTCTATCTAGAGACAAAGTAGAAGGACCCATCTCTATAAGGACATTCAAAAAGAAAACCCTACAAGGTCTGAACTTATAAGACTCTCTATATATATTTTTTCTGTGTGATATTAGGATACCTAGCGCTTTTGACTACGGTGTATTTTTGATAGATATTAATGTTCAATATAAAGCATTTGATTCAACCAAAATCACGAATGAATTTCTTTTACAGTCAATTTCAGTTTTGCGAACAGAGTTATTATGCACTACAATAAACAAATATAATCAATACTTTCAGTTGACAATATATATATTAAATACTGCAGTTTCCTCCGACACTCTTCAATCATGTGATGACAAAATATTAATTTATCAAAAATTATCTCTCCCTTTAATCACTTTTTCCTTTTTAGTTACTAAAAATCATAACAAACTAAATCATTTGAACAATGTAGCATTACTGCATGAGGATAAGAAACATATTATTTAATAATAAAATGTATCAGTTCTAACAAGTCTATTCCTTAAAGTTATACAGATTTCTAGGTTTGGCCTAAACCTAACCCTCTAAACACTCCTCACAGTACGCTTCCCAATCTGACCCTAAGGCCCAGATTATGAACCCTTTGATATAATGAGCAATGTCCTTCAATTATTGCATCGAGCACCTTTCTGCCACTCAGCAGTCTCCAGCTGATGCAGGAACAAACAGGCAGCCACTTTCACTAACAATTCCCCAACTGACGATGAGAAAACCCTTTCTCTTGAGTACGATGAGATTTTCAGCACATGACACTTTAACAGCTCCGTTATATCGACACTGGTCACTTCATATACAATGTTACTGTCTACCTCTCACAATGGCAACACTATTGAGATGTATATAATTTCTTATAATGCAGTTCTTTAACTAGCATATAACCCATGAAAGGACTGTTCCTGGGCACTACTCTCTTTCCGTGGCAACTGCTCAGCTTTATAGGGCTCTCTACCCGGGCTGCTCCTCTGTAAACTCCACACAATACCGTCTAAGTTGTACTTGACACTGAATTGTAAATTTGTTGCTCTCTTGGCCACCTTACTTCAGCCTTTTAATCGTATATGACTCCCCTGACCCAGAGTGTCAATTGAAACGTTCACACCTGACTCCTGGCAGTACAGCCCTCCGACTTTACTTCTTCAAGTCTGCTGATCACTGCCTCAGCTCCCCTCAGTATGCGATTTGATACCTGCTTTTCCGTTATGCTGCTTCCCGTCGTTACACCGTCCCAGCATTCTATAGCTACCGCTTCGCTCCTTTTCACCATCAGCTTTCTGCCAACACACCGTCCCAGCTTTCTGCAGCTACAGCTTCACTTCTTCTCACCATCAGCTTTCTGCCAACACACCGTCCCAGCTTTCTGCAGCTACCGCTTCACTCCTTCTCACCGTCAGCTTTCTGCCAACACACTGTCCCTGCTGCTTGTTACTTCCACGACTTCCCGATCACAGAGATTTTTCTCCGTTTCACCACTCACACTGCCTGCGTCTTTTTATCTCTCACCCGCTCAAGCCATTTTACCCTTCTACCATCACATCCCAGCACCAACCAACTCCCCAACTGTCCTAACTGACACACTTTTTCCACCTACCCTCGCACTAGGGAACCTTTTTAGACAGTCTCGAGCTAGGGACCGGGTAGCTTCTCGCGCTGTGGCTTGCGTCTCATCCCCAGCTGATGGTTACCAGGCAACCACCCGCACCAACCAAAAGTCCTCCTCGCGCTTGCTTTGCAAGGTAACACCCCAGCCTGCATACTGGGGTATCACATTCTTCCCCACTAGAACGTTGCTTGTCCTCATGCAACTTTCCTAAATTAAAATACACTTGGTTATAACTTTTTACAAAAATGTTACACAATTTCACTAAAACATATATATATATCACTCTTGATATCATAGAGGCAGTACACCTTTTGTTCTTCTTTCAGATCTTCTAACTATCTGATCATTTTCATTACTTGGTAGCAATGACGGAGTAGGTATAGGTATAGTATCGACCTCTCTCTCTTCCAGACTCATCGCCAGTGTTTCATCGTTTTCCCGTCCTAACACCCCCAAAGGAATGGTGTTACACATAAAAGTTAACAACTCTACGGGATCGGCAGTACAACACTTCCTCCACACTCAATCTCACTATTCTTCACTTTTACAAACATTTCTTTTGGACAGTATTAAGTTCATTCTGGAGCACAATTACTTTATTTTTGAGGGCCGTTGCTATAGGCAACGGCTCGGCACTGCTATGGGGACAAGGTTCGCTCCGAGCTACGCCAACCTCTACATGGGCCTCCTTGAGGAGGAGCTCATCTGGGGGGGGGGCCGTTCGGAGCGAACCTGGTCTATTTTGGGCGCTACATAGATGACCTCTTTTTTGTTTGGGATGGGGATATCAACTCTATTAATAATTTTTTCACTTTTCTTAACAACAACCGGTTTAATTTAAAATTCACTCACCAATTTAGTAAATGTTTAATTAATTTTCTAGATATTGAGGTGGTTGTCTCCGGGAACCAATTACAGACAACAACTTACCAGAAGGAGGTTGATACCAACCACTTTCTGAACTTTAGAAGTTGCCACAATAAGAGCTGGCTCAAGGGTATTCCCAAGAGCCAGTTCATTAGGATGAGGTGTAATTGCTCAACTCTAGAGTCCTACCGGACACAGAGTGAGAGACTTAAACGCAGCTTTCTATCTCAGGGGTATCCTTTGGAGATCATAGAACAAGCCTTCGTAGAAGCAGAGAGGAGGGATAGAAATAGTCTCATTCAGACCAACACACATCAAAAGGTCCACAATGGTTTTAATAACGACCAATTATACTTCATAACCCAATTTTCTTCCCAGGCAGAAAATGTTAAAAAGATCATACATCGTAACTGTAATAACATCCTAAGTCTGGATAACATGCTAAAACCGCTCTTTGCAGTAAATAAACCACGAGAGGTTTTTAGAAAGGCTAAAAGCCTTAGGGACCTGCTGGTACATAGCTTTTTGAAGCCTTCAGTAACAACACATGCCCCCTCCTGGTTGGGTGACAAACCTAAGGGTTTCTTTCGGTGTGCCCAAAACAGATGTGGGATGTGCAAGTTTGGCCATCACAAAGTCACCTCCTTCTCCTCCTTCGATGGTCAGACTAATTTTCCCATTAAAGACTTTATAAATTGTCGAAGCTGCTTCATAGTATACCAAATTGTGTGTCAATGTGGCATGCAGTATATTGGCAGAACTATGAGGCAGATTCACATTCGATTTTCTGAGCATCGTCACAATGTCACCAAAAATAATAGACTTCATGCAGTCTCGCGCCATGTTAATGACACACATGGAGGGAGAGTGGAGGTACTGTCAATCAAAGGCATAGAACTGGCTCACAAGACCGCCAGGGGGGGCAATCAGTTCACTAGACTGGCCCAGAGGGAAGCATTTTGGATTTTCCAACTAAACACAATGACTCCCTCTGGGTTAAATGAAACTATTGAGCTGAACCACTTCTGAATGAGACTTCAGACCTCGCTCTTTTTAAACTTAATAACTTTCTATGTTCCTTTCATAACTTAAAAATGAAAAATAAAAAAATTAACCAGAATAGTACAGTTGGGAGAATCAAGAGCTATAGATCAAAGTTTTAAGATGTCTGTATCTCTCGACATCTATCCCATTAATATATATTACGTTCCCTTTAGAATTAAATCAATTAAAATAGCATGGTTGGGAGAACTAAGAGTTATACATTAAAGTGTTAAGATGTTTATATTTTTGGTTATTGATCTTAGTAGTATACATCAAAAATATTTCAAAAATATTTCAAATATATTTGTGTATTATATATGTTTTCTTTATATATCAAGATTTTGGGTTTGTCTGTCTCTCTAATTTTCTTAAATTGTGTCTTATTTGTTATTGTAATGTCCTGTTTAATATGTTTTATATATAAAAAAATTTTATTTAACTGATAATTGTAACCTGCTATTTGTAATGATTCCATTGCAATAGTATAAGTGCTAGTATGTTTATAGTGTGGCAAATTGTGTGTCAGCAACGAATAGGTTAATGGTTAACACCACAGCTGACCCAATTTTACTTTGGATAAAAGACACTTCCCTGCTAGGGAAATCTTCTTACCTTCTGATGAAATCATCCCAGGTGATGATGAAACGCGTCAAGGCTCTTATTTGATGTGTCATTTGCCTCAGAACTTGTGCGATCATACTGCACCATCTACCACCATCTCTACTTAATTGTTGTTAAGTTGGCACGCAGCCAGTGTGAACAGCTACGGACACGGCAGGACCCGATAGGAGCCGTGCACAACCGAGGGCATAACCCCGGAGGACTGCCATAACGGGCCACGCGATTCTTTTCCGGCAGTCTGTATTCCTGGCTGAAGCTGCAGGGAGCTGAGGCTGTATTCATGTGGGACTACTGATACGGCTCTCATCGACCGCTACAAATTGGATAGCTATACGGACTGGATTAGAGGTAACCTCTACAATACCGGTATTATCTGCAATATGAACTGCAAAAAATTGTGTCTGCACATCCTTGAGTTGGTACCAAATATATAAACTGAGGACTTTAGGCCACTGAGGGGTGATTACCCTGAAATCTATACCTATATAGCTGGGCCATTTACAACTTAATACAGCTGATTGCCCATATATCCTCTTTTTAATCCTAAGGGTATTGACATCCAGATTACTACGGTGGCAATTAGAGGACCTTGCACACTTACAATTCTACCAGCAAGGAAGCTTAACAGGCACCTATAGCTCCTATTTTGTTTAAAGGAGAAGACCGTTTATTACATTATATATTGATGGTTCCATTGTATTCTGAGGCATTTGTTTTTATTGTATCCCTAAAGCCTGTAGTTGTCTGATCAACAACTAACAGGAACATTAGGTTCACATCATTTAATAACAATTGTTTTTATTAATTTGTAATAAATGTAAACTTATTTTATATATATATATATATATATATATATATCAAGCGCTGTTTTCTGTTTATTTCGACCTTTAATATGATGTTATAAACCTGTATAATGATGTATAAAGATCTGTATTATGATGTCATAGACCTTTAATATGATGTTATAATACAGCTGCTGGGATTATCTTTATGTATATAAACCAATATTTTGCCACACTATTTTCCTCATTTTTAGCAGCGCGGTCACACATTCTGTTTTCGTGTAATGGAACGTTAGCTAGAACCGTTCTATTTTCTTCCAACGTGGCTATGGATTCTGACTCTTAAAGAACTAGTTTTGTGACATAGCTTTAGCTGATCCCTTGGTAAAACCAACTCTGGTCCATCTGATCCCTTTTTCACTCTATAAGCATATGGATTTTCTGATGGAACCGCTACTACTGTATAAGGAATCTCCTCCCATAAAGCCTCTATCTTACTGTGCCTATGGTTATTTTTTCTCCAAACCAAATCTCCAATCTGCAAAGGTTTAGGATGAACTTTTGCATTAAAATTTTTCTCCTGCCGTCTATGAACTATCTCCATTCTTTTCCCGACAACCTCTCGAGCTAATTCTATTCTCTGCTGGTGTTCCTGCACCCAGTCAGTCTTTTGAAGTCTAATATCAGTCAGAATAGGAGTCATTTCCAAATCTTGCGGTAATCTACCCTGACGACCGAACATAAGATAGTATGGCGTAAACCCAGTTGAACAATGCTCCGTGTTATTATAAAAATAAACAAGTTCAGGCAACAAAGCTGGCCAATTTACGCGCTGCTCTTTCCCCAGGTTCCTTAACATTCCGATCACTGTCTGATTAGCTCTCTCACATAACCCGTTTCCCTGCAGATGATATGCCGTGGTTCGCAATTTTGTACAACCATACAAGGAACAAAGCTCATGGAATAGTTGAGACTCAAAGGCTGGGCCTTGATCGGTCAGGATCCGATGAGGATATCTGTAAGGTCGTACAAAATGTTTTAAGAAAAGCTCAGCAGTTGTCCTTGCAGATACATTTTTAACAGGGACTACAACAAGGAATTTGCTATAGTGATCAGTTATGGTCAGAGCATATTGAATGCCACTACAGCTTGGTGCTAACTTGACATGATCCAAGGCAAATAGTTCCAAGGGATGCTTGCTTACAATTGGTCGCAAAGGATCTTTTTGAGTAGCAATAGGAAGTCGTCCAAGATTACAAGGGACACAGTTACGACACCAATTTTCTATATCTTCCCGCATTCCGATCCAAAAATATCTTTTACGTAATAAAGCTTCCAATTTCTTTGTTCCAAAATGCCCGGATTTATCATGATAAGCTTCAAGTAACTAATCCGCTTGTAATTTTGGAACCACAATTTGAGTAATGGTTTGATGAGTACCCGGATCTAAACTTACATGTGTGATTAATCCCTTTCGCATTCGAATTCGATTTCGATGTCTAAGCAATTTCAACAACTCAGGGTCAGCTCCATCCCTCTGAAATTTGCTCAGATGATGTTCTTGGCGAACAGGCTTATGAGTTCCCTCAACACTGGGCTGTCACTTTGTACCTTAGTCCACTCTATTACTGTGGAATTGTTCTGCAAGGAACTGCGTTCCTTAGCTGAATTAACAAACAATGTATCAGAGGAAAGAGAAAACTTCTTTTTCTCGCTTTTGAATATGGGAATTTCCGTCTCCTCCAACACATCCCTAACTTCTTCTTCGACATCAGCAGTTGGTAGGTGGGACAAGGCATCAGCGTTTCCATTTGCTTTACCACTGCGATAAGTAACGGTGTAACGGAAATTTGCCAATCTGGATACCCATCTTTGCTCCAGGGCCCCCAAGTGTGCAGTGGACAGATGTACCAATGGATTATTGTCGGTGTCTATCTCAAAGGAATTAGCAATCAGTTAATTCTTACATTTCTCTGTAACAGCCCATACAATTGCAAGTAATTCCAGTGTAAATGTACTATAATTCTCACTATTTCTTTCTGTATTCCGGAGGCCCCGACTAGCATAAGCTATTACTCGTTCTCGTCCTTCCTGCACCTGAGATAATACAGCCCCTAAACCACAATGGCTGGCATCTGTGTATACTTTGAAAGGTTTTTCATAATCAGGATAGGCAAGTAAAGGTGCCTTTATTAGTGACTCTCTCAGAATATCAAAAGCATTCTGTTGTTCATCTTCTCAAATGATGGGAAATGAACCTCTTTTCTCACAGCCTGATCTATCTCTCAACAATTTATGTAAAGGCATAGCCACTCTGGCAAAATTTCTTGCAAACCAACGATAATATCCAACGAAACCTAGAAAACTACGCACATCCTTTACAGTCTTTGGTATCGGCCAGTCTTTTACCACTCTGATCTTATCAGGATCCGGTTTAACTCCCTCAGCACTAACTATGTGCCCTAAATATTGTACTTCGGGTTTGAGTAAATGACATTTTGAAGGTTTAAGTTTTAAACCAAACTTAATCAACCTCTTAAACACCTCATCCAAATGACATAGATGATAGCTTTTAGAGAAAATGATTACGTCATCCAAGTACAACAAAACGATCTCAAAGTTGTAATGACCCAAACAATGCTCCATGACTCTCTGGAACGTAGCTGGAGCATTACATAATCCAAATGGCATTCTCTCAAACTCGAATAATCCCATAGGCGTTGTAAAAGCCGTTCTTTCTCTATCATCCGGATCCATTGGAATTTGCCAGTACCCACTGATAAGACCTAGAGTGGAAAAATATTTTGCCGTTTTTAATGCAGTCAAGGACTCCTCAATCCTAGGGAGAGGATAAGCGTCCTTATGTGTGATCGCGTTTAGTTTGCGATAATCAACACAAAATCTGAGACTTCCGTCTTTTTTTTTTTACAATTACTAAAGGGGCTGTCCACGGACTGTGACTCTCACGTATGACACCCGCTTCCTTCATTTCCCCAATCATGTTCCGTACTGGCTTATACATAGCCGGGGGTAACGATCGATGCCTCTCCTTTATAGGCGGACTTGTCCCAGTGGGAATATGATGGCATACTCCCTCAACTCTACCAAAATCATAGGGATGCTGACTAAACGCTTCATCATTTTTCCGTTCCACCTGCAGAACTCCCTCCTGCGCACTGGACACTGTTTTCGAATCCCCAACCTGAATTTCCTCCCACCAAGGAATCTCTTTACTTTCACCTTGTAATGTTCCATGCATCACC
>WWET01006570.1:0-21296 GCA_011038615.1 Limnodynastes dumerilii
CTAAACCTGATTCATAAATGTTACATGATTATACATAGTTTTGGATAGATAATGGACCGGATTCATAGTTACGATTTTGCTACTTTTTCATCTGTATTTTTTAGGTATGGATGAACTGCACATGCATAGTAACTTTATTTACGAAAGCTACGTAATATTTACGCACGGATTTGTAAAGAGGACCTAGTGCCATACATACAGAGGAGCGCGGTTGTCTACCGTACGTGCGTAGTTTAGTGAAAATGGGTGGGGGAGGTATTTAAATAGACTAATATGGGCGCGTTTTTTCATGCACGCACATAAGTACACACGTAGACTTAAGGTTGCCAAATAGACACGTAGCAATGGGAGTGTCATGGGTGTCGTCTTTGCACATACGTGCGTATATTTGCGTACGTAATAAAAACGGATCTGTGAATACGGCCCAATGTTTGTATTGTTTTGTAAATTTGGGTAGAATTTTTGAATACAGCATATACACTGGACTCATGAAAAATGATTAGTTCATTTTATTATGACTTATTCTCTGTTATAGATCTTTTCACAAATCCAGAAATAAAAATATCCCCAAATTTAATATGGCACAGTGATCACATGACCCTGACATGTGACACAAATCTTACCCAGCTCAGACAGTTGACGGAACTGCAGTATTCCTTCTACCAAAACACGAGGAATGTTCAGACATTCAGTTCTTCCAATAAATATGAAGTTGGATCCGTTCAACTAAAGCATTCTGGGAATTACTATTGTGAGGTAAAAACATCTAATAGCAACGTGTACAAGAAAAGCAGAGAATCCTTTATCCAGATACACGGTGAGCATAAACATCAATATAAAAAGAAAAAATTATGTTTTTCCAATATTTCTTTATCTCTCCTCCTCTCTCTCCATTCTCCCTCCTCTCTGTGTTCTCCATTCTCCTTCCTCATCTTTGAGTTCTCCATTCTCCCTTCTCCTCTCTTTGTTCTCTATTCTCCTTCCTCATCTCTGTGTTCTCCATTCTCCCTTCTCCTCTCTTTGTTCTCCATTCTCCTTCTTCATCACTGTGTTCTCCATTCTACCTTCTGCTCTCTGTGTTCTCCATTCTCCCTCCTCCTCTCTGTGTTCTCCATTATCCCTCCTCCTCTCTGTGTTCTCCATTCTCCCTCCTCTCTGTGCTCTCCATTTTCTCTCCTCCTCTCTGTGTTCATCATTCTCTCTCCTCTCTGTGTTCTGCATTCTCCCTTCTGCTCTATGTGTTCTCCATTCTCTCTACTCTTCTCTATGTTCTGCATTCTTCTCCTCTCCGTGTTCTCTGATCTCTCTCCTCCTCTCTGTGTTCTCTATTCTCCCTTCTGCTCTCTGTGTTCTCCATTCTCTCTCCTCTCTGTGTTCTCCATACTCCCTTCTGCTCTCTGTTTTCTCTATTCTCCTCCTCTCTGTGTTCTCCATTCTCACTCCTCCCATGTTCTTCATTCTCCCTACTCCTCTATGTGTCTATAATTCCTCCTTCTTCCTGTGCTCTCCATTCTCTCTCCTCCTCTCTGTGTACTCCATTCTCCATCCTTTCTGTGTTCTCCATTCTCCCTCCTTCTCTTTGTTCTCAACATTCTCCCTCCTTCTTCACATTTGCTGTTCTCCTGCCTCTATGTGTCCTCCATTCTATGTCCTCCGTTTTCTATATTATGCTGTTTTTATATATTGGTATTGTGTGTTTATTTAATACTAATCTCTTTATATAACTTGATGCTTTAGTCAAGCCTGCGGTCACCTTCACACCAAACTTGAATAAGATATTCCCAGGAGAATCTATGACAATGACATGTCATGTGGGGTCTACTATAGAAGGAGATCTGACTGTCTGTTTTCTCCATTTTCCTCCTCGCATGTTCTTTTATTCTCACTCCTCCTCTCTGTGTCTATAATTCCTCCTTCTTCCTGTGTACTCCATTCTCTCTCCTCCTCTCTGTGTTCTCCATTCTCCCTCCTTCTCTTTGTTCTCAACATTCTCCCTCCTTCTCCACATTTGCTGTTCTCCTGCCTCTATGTGTCCTTCATTCTGTCTCCTTTCTGTTTTCTCTATTACACTGTTTTTATATATATTGGTATTGTGTGTTTTTTTAATACTAAACTCTTCATATAACGTGATGTTTTAGTCAAGCCTGCGGTCACCTTCACACCAAACTTGAATAAGATATTCCCAGGAGAATCTATGACAATGACATGTCATGTGGGGTCTACTATAGAAAAAAGAAGATTATGTCAATATAAACACAGGAAACATCCTTACAATTCAGTCTGCAAGGACAGCAGCCACTGGAAATTACTGGTGTGAGACCAGCACTAGTGACAGAAGTGACTTTGTTAGACTGGATGTCATTAATGGTGAGTACATCTCCTGCTTCCTACAGATGACACTGGGAATATTTTACTCAGCTGCAGTAGTACTGAAGAAAGGGTGATTGTGAAAAGATGCAAATAGTTGTCATACAGTCTGTGGATATTTCCTTTGCTTCCATCCTAAATATTCCCCAGTCCAGTAATGTATTTCTTCACAAACTTGGAAGTTCAACGATGTCAACCATGAGGACAATGAAACATTTCCATGAGAAATCTTTGTCTCTATAAAGCAAAATAAGATACGGAGATAGAATATGTAACACTTTAACACTGGACATGACCCTGAACTATGATTTTAGGATCAGATTTTCGTGTTCTATGCATTTCTGGCAGTTGTAGTTTCACAATGGCTGAAGAACCACTAATTGTCTACAACCAGGGGCGGCCCATGTCTTGCGAGGCCCTAGGCGACCACCCACGCCCTCCCCTTTAATTTAAAAATGTTTAATTTAGATTTTTTTTTTGCAATCTGCTTGCATGTAGGAAGTAAAGGCCCCGCACCAGGCCGCAGCAGCCAGTGCAGTGCGTTTTCAGGCTGAATTTCAATTTATCGGATAAATACGGAGCTGGAGCCGCTCAGCTGAAGGATTCTGGGAATTATTCCTGTGCAGCCAAAACTTCAGACAATGCAATTAGGAAAAACAGTGAACTGTTAACAATAGAGATAAAAGGTAAGAATAGGGTGCAAACAGATGTGACATGAGCTAATGCACAAGAAAGATTCTGTGGTCAGATAAATGTCAACATTCACTGACTTAGCATGGTGAGATGATAGTCAGTAAGCAGTAGCGTTAACTACCATGCAGAGGGTGCAGATATGACTAGGCCTGCATGATGCAGCTGCCCTCCCTGCACCCATGGAGGGCACGCCATAAGCAAAAGCACTAAGCAGCAGGTTAGACAGCGCTGAGCACTGATAGACTGCTGAGCACTGATAGACTGCTGAGCACTGGTAGATTACTGAGCACTGGTAGATTACTGAGCACTGATGGACTGCTGAGCACTGACCGACTGCTGAGCACTGACCGACTGCTGAGCACTGACCGACTGCTGAGCACTGACCGACTGCTGAGCACTTGTAGACTGCTGAGCACTGACCGACTGCTGGGCACTGACCGACTACTGAGCATCCTTCCCTGCACCCATGGAGGACACGCCATAAGCAAAAGCACTAAGCAGCAGGTTAGACAGCGCTGAGCACTGATAGACTGCTGAGCACTGACCGACTGCTGAGCACTGATAGACTTCTGAGCACTGCTAGACTGCTGAGCACTGACAAACTGCTGGGCACTGGTAGACTACTGAGCATTGATAGACTGCTGAGCACTGACCGACTGCTGAGCACTGGTAGACTGCTGAGCATTGGTAGACTGCTGAGCACAGTCTAAGCACCCAAACACTGACAGCTGAATGCATAAGTACAGAGCAGTCTTCCTGTCTGAGCACTCACTGGATGGAGGGAGTAAGACCTTCAATTCATCAAACATCTTTCCTTACAGTACATCCGCCCCTATCACATTTTTAGTGTAACACCAGAAGCACATGAAGGTCAATGGCTAAAGCTTCTTCCTCTATTTATTTTTAAATATATGTTACATATCATGTCTCCCTTCTGGGTACACATTTCCTTGTGCCAAATCTACCAAGAATTAGGCATTGCTTAAAGATTAGAGTTTTAAAATATATGCTGCAACCTGCTTGGGGTTACCAGTAATCTAGGATTTGCATTGCCAGGGAAGTCAGAGACCCTTGGGGCATCTGAATTCTGGGCTACAAGTAATGTATATTTTATTTCTATGCCATCCCTGCCAGCTCTAGCAAGAGAATGAGAGTTCCAAAATATACATATGCTGTTTCTTGGTCTTACCAATAATTTAGGTGCTGTGTTGACCACCATGTAGACAGGGAAGTCAGAGACCCTTGGAACATGTGAATTCTGGGCTACAAGTAATGTATATTTTATTTCTGTTTCTCTAATAGAGCTCTTTACAATTCCCAAAATAGTGAGAGCACAAGATAACATGACCCTGACATGTAACACAAGTCTCAGTCCGCTCAGGTGGGACACAGAACTGCAGATTGCTTTCTATAGTGACAGACAGATTATTCAGGATTTCGGTTTATCTGATAAATATGGAGTTCCATCCACTCAGCTGAAGGATTCTGGGAAATATACATGTGCAGTGAGGACTTCTACCAACAGTGTCTTGAAGAGGAGCGGAGAGTCATTTGTTCAGATACAAGGTAATTGTGTGACATCTGGATTATCAATAAGGACAATGGGCCGGATCCAGAACCTCGCCCGCAGGTGTATTTACGCCAGCCACAGTCGTAATTTTGGCAGTTAGTACTTGTTTCCTGTCGTAACTTGTGTCGGCCATAATCTTGAATAGGTCGTCCGTAACATTTTCATATTAACATATGAAGGGGCGTTCCTATAATACGCCAGCCATAAATACACTTACGCTACGTAGGCGTGTGGTACCTGAGTGGTAAGGGCTACAGGTTTTGAAAGAACAGTGGTGGTGGATGTGGATTGCAGAGAGGTGCAGGCAAAGTAAGAAAACTCAGAAATAACTGCGCACCAGCGTTTTATAAAAATGATTTTACGTTTAAAATTTTGTTTATAGAGAAGCTGAAAACTTCTCATTCGTTGAACAGGGCATAAATAACAATTACATTTGTATCACAAATAACACTGTCAAAATCATGCATGGAAATTATTCACAATCAGTAGTAACAAGATCATGAAATATAACTCATACAATGCTTTTAAATTATTGCATTTAAGTTAGGAATAAACAAAAGTAGCAGTTGTCACAAATACAATGCCTATCAACCTTAATATTCTATTCAGTAACTGAGCTTTTACTTTAGAAACCTAAACACAGTTTAATTAGTATTTTGATATTTTTAAGAACCTTATAGCAATAATCTGTACTATTACTTGATATTTACTCAAATTTAATTAAAATACTCTTTTATGAAAAATTAACATCTCAGTTCAGTTTTTTGTTTTTTTTAAACATCCTTTTTATTGGAAAAGCATAGTACACATACCTCACAAGAACAATCAGCAAAGAAGAGGATCACATATCCTTAAGTGGACAGCATATCATAATCATCCATAGGGTGCATTGCATTCAATTGAAAGACATTAAACATATTGAGTAATCAATCAACGCTCACTGTTCTACCATTCAATGGGGTACACAACCTACTATAGGTGGATCATTATCTATCAAGCGTAATAGGTACCATGAGGTATGTTCAAAGCATTGGCGTATGCGGTTCTTCGTCTGCATAGGCAGTGAATCTATGTAGCTTTCCCACGTGTCAAAAAACCGCTCCACTTTATTGCCCCTGTCCAAGGAGGCCTCCAACCAGTCCATTTGAAAGAGAAAAAACTACTTTTCCCGGAAAAGCGCCAGAGGGGGTGTGCCCTGATGATTCCATGTTTGCAAGATGGTTTTCCTTGCTGCCGCACTAACTGCAAGGACCAAACGTCTAACTCCCCAGCCGGCCCTCTGGTTCCTAGGCAGAATACCCAAGATTGCCCACTCTGGAGTAAGCGGTGCATATGACAGCAGGTGGTCCAAAATAAATTTGTGAACCTTACCCCAGAAAAATCTCACAAAGGGGCATCCCCAGAGACAATGAACTAAGTCCGCGTTTGGTTCGCGACATTTGTAGCACTGATCAGACTCCTTTAATCCCAAGGCGAAGGCCCTCTGGGGAGTCAGGTAGGTCCTATGGAAAATGTTTAGAAAAAGTTCTACATACCGACTTGAGGGAAAAGTACGTCTCGATTTATATAAGGCTTTCAGTATGGTTTCCGAGCTAAGGTTTGGGAAGTCAATTGACCACTTAACCAACCCCCCAGAGACGTTATCATAGTCAATAGGGACCTTTACAATGTCAGGGCAGACCCAGAACCCAGAATTTCCCGGGTCTACGCTGCAGTGTTTTAAGTGTTTTAATTTTTTTTTGCCAAAAAGCACCGGAAATAACCCGGGTTGAGAATCACAAGTTATTGCTGGGGTGGTAATCTGAAAAGCTTTATCAGTTTTAATGTACATTTCCACCCCTGAGATTATTGTGTTGTGTCAAAGATAATGAGGTCTACTGTCTCTTGATAGGGACAACTACCATATATCTGCTCCTAATACTTCCGAAGACTTTGATGGTGTTGGTCCTCAGCGTTGTCTTCCTGATCTTCTTGCACAGATGGAAAGAAACACCAGTCAGCTATTAACCAACAACAGCCGCCAACAGGTAAATGACTCTCCAGGGACTTCCGGTTCCGGCGGCTATGTGAGCGGTCGGGGCACGCTGAGCTCTGTCACTCCACCGTTCCCTTCTTCATATATCCGCTGTTTCCACATCGTTTTTGTCCGGTCTCAGGGGCCTTGAAGTTTACTTACTGCGTTGAGGAGTGGATGGAGAAGTTTCTGGCGCCCGCAATGCCGTCTAGATCCCAAAAATCCAGAGCAGACGCGGCTAAGCAACAATCTAAAATGGCGCCCGTCCCAGCTGCGGTCGCCGCGATGGGTGCGCAGCAATTAGATGCACCTTCTGGCTCCTCTCAGACGCCGGAGCAGCCCTCCCAAATAGACTTACCTCACTTTGCCTCTGAAGAGGATTCCCCAGTCTCTTACAGGGATGTGGTCCGGGCAATCACTGACACCATGGGCCCCATGATGCAGCAACAGGCAGCGCAGTTTACAGAAGCACTCCAGCAGCTTACTACACAAGTGCAGCAGATCTCTCAGAGGGTCTTGGCAGTGGAGCAGCGCTCAGGAGACACCTTTCAAGATGTGGAAGCGTTAAAAAAGCAAGTTATTCAATTGGAAAGAGCCCAGAAAAATACCATCACCAAATTGGACGACCTGGAAAACAGGTCACGCCGCAATAATTTGCGTCTGGTGGGCCTACCAGTGAAGGGCCAACAACTGCAGGATTTTCTACGCCACACCCTGCCTGCGCTGCTGGATGTACAGGATGTCTGTGCAGCGCCCATAATTGAGCGGGCCCACCGTTTGGGACCATTTCGGGAAAACCTGCAGGTGCGCCCCAGACCCATCATCTTTTGGTGTCTAAATTATTTGGACAAAACCATAATCTGGTCAGACAGCAAAAAGAAACCCAATATTACCTGGGAGGGACACACACTCAAATTATTCCAAGATTACTCAGCTGACGTGTCGAGAGCCCGAAGAGAATTTGCGGAAACCTGCACTGCATTGGTGAAGGCTGAGCGACGCTCCGCTCTTTTGTACCCATCACGACTGCGGATCTTCGATGGAGACAACTTTAAAGACTTTCTCTCAGCTAAAGCGGCAAAACATTTCATGGAGAGGGAGATGCCTTCTTCTGGCAATGACTGAACTGTGTCCTGTTTCTGCTGTGCTTCAGCCAAGGTTATGTTGCACTGTATCCTATGTTTGTTACTAGCTATAGTTGAGGGCTATGGCAGTTAAGAGGGAGGAGAGAGGAGATTAATGAGAGGAGAGAGGTATATGTCAAAAAAAAAAAAAGAAAGTGGGAAAACTAGACAACTGCATGATCCTGTTACTTTTACACTTAGGTGGGCAGACAGGCACTTAAGACCGGTCTCAACTTATCTTACCTTTATGGTCATATTTATAGTCCATGCAGTAATGGCTATATTTTCAGCATTGTATGATTGTAAATTATAACTTCTTAACGTTTTGTAGAGGGTTTTTTCTACACAATCTTCTTTTCATCAATGCTTTTCTGCAGAGGGAGGTGGAGTGACGAGGTGAGCGGTTTTTGAGGTTTCTATAGCACTTATTTCGGTGCTTTCCGGAAGTCCTAGTGATAGCATATTGCTCAAGATGGGGAAAAAGACTCCCTGTCTTTGTTTTACTTTCCTTTCTGTTCTGGTTTTTAGACCAGGTTGTTCTATATATAAGTTTCCTTTTCTGTTGTTGGTTATTAGAGGTGTGATATTTGTTCAATCCCTTATAGTGACAACTGGATGTTGCATATATATTGTACACTCGTTGAAAATCCCGCATTTGTTTTCCCCCACTCTAGGAGATTATGCCCGAAATGAAACTAGGTTCTCTTAACATAGGCGGTATCAACTCTCCTATCAAGCGCAAACGATTGATGGTATATATCAAAAAGTTATCCCTAGACCTTGTGTACTTCCAGGAAACGCACTTAATCGCTTCTGAGATATCTAAACTCAATACGCACGGTTATAGGGTATTGGCATCAGCTCCGTTCTCTTCTAAAGCTAGGGGTGTAGTGATCTTATGCCGCTCAGGCATTCCAATTGAGATAACCTCGGAAACTTTGGATAAAGGTGGCCGATATATAATCGTGGTGTGTACAATATATGGTAGCCCCTTTGTATTATGTAATTTATATGCTCCCAATCTATATTCTAAGTCTTTTTTCCTCCTACTCTTACGTAAATTATATGGTCATACCCAAACCTCAATGCTGGTAGGAGGTGATTTCAACGTAGTAGACTGGCCAAGACTAGATCGCCAACTCCCGCTGAAAGGTCACAGAAGGATGCCAAAGTTGGGAATACCACAGTTTGCTTCACAACTGGGGTTGCTTGATATCTGGAGGGTGAGGCACCCGACAGCTAGGCAATACTCTTAGCTAGGCCTCTCTGCGGCCCATGCCACGCTCTCCAGAATCGATTATATTTTGGTATCTGGATCCCTAGTCCCGCTGGTCTCTGAAGCTGCTTTAGAGCCCGTTCTGCTGTCGGATCATGCTATGGCCTGGATCCGGCTACAGATATGCCCCATTCACTCGGGGCCCAGGATGTGGCGTTTTCCCTCCTATCTTTCAGATTCAATTAGATTTCGAAATAGACTTAAGGCGGCTTGGTCGGAATTCATACACTCTAATGGTATTCATGCTGATGATCCCCAGTTATTATGACAAACTTTTAAGGCGGTCATCCGCGGTGTTATTATATCTTTTACTGCCAAATATAAAAAAGAATTAGAAGAGGACTATGTCACAACGTATCAGAAAGTGACAAATTCCTATCACGACTATTTACGCAACCCTACGCCTTCTAACCTTCAGACTTATCAAACCTACCACACGCAATTCGAAGGGATACTAAACCGCTTAGCTGACCGACACTCGGCACATAGAAACTTTCAGTTCCATTGATGGGGCAACAGACCGGGTCGACTCCTGTCGAACTTAATTAAGGGCGGGCCGAAACATACTTGTATAGCGACCTTAACTACGGAGGGAGGGAGGAATGTAGATACCACACAAGAGATAGTAGAGGAACTAAGAAATTATTATGCTAATCTTTACCAGCAGATATCTATTGATGAACACAACAAAAGTTTATTCTGGACAGGGTTGCGTCTCCCACAGATTTCGGCCGTGCAATCGGAGTCCATGGTTGCGCCTATCACCCTGGGCGAGGTTCTTAGTGCTATAAAACATATTAAACCTATGAAGGTGCCGGGACCTGATGGTCTTAGTGGAGAGATTTACAAAATTCTAAAGAAGGAAATAGCCCCAACCTTGCAAAGCCTTTTTAATTCTATACTCCAGTCTAAACAAATCCCGAAATATTTTAACGCGGCAATTATAAAAGTAATCCTAAAACCAGACAGAAATCCCCGTCTCCCATCATCATAACAACCCATTTCCTTACTTAATTTAGATTATAAACTGCTAACTGTTATGAATTACTGAGGCAAGGTGCAAAGAATGCAGAAACAAATATGCAAGAAAGGGTTTATTGCAGAAATCAGATAGTAAATAATACACAGGTGAAAATAAACAAATAGCAGACAGGGTAAAACAAATAAGATGCCACAAACTACAGGCAGGACAGACTGAGACAAAGCTAAAGGCCAGAAGTAGAACAAAGCAGAGACAAGAAGCTAGAACCTACATTAAGGTACAAACGAACACAGGAGACTGGAAGCTACAGAAAACCAACAGGAAGCAGAAAGCTATGACCCACACCTGTGCACTGGATCAAGGAGCATATAAACCCAGTCCACAGGTGTGGGAAGACAAAACATAATTGGGAACAGGCAGGGAACCCACTAGCAGCCACTAGTGGCAGGAATTGGAAATACACAGAAATACATGCATAACTGCCCCTAAAGGCAGAACAAGATAACACAGTCCGGATGTAACACTAACTAAAATCCTAGCTGAAAGATTAAAGGTTATACTCCCCGGGATCATCCACCCGACCAATCTGGTTTTATTTTAGGCAGGCATTCTGTGACTAACATTAGAAAAGTTATCACCCTTATTCAAGATAATGAACTAACTCATTTCACTGACCACTGTATGGTGGTATCCCTAGACGCGGAGAAGGCCTTCGACATGGTCACCTGGGATCACTTGTGGGAGACTCTTTCTAGATTTGGGTTCCCGGTGGCCTTCTCGGAGGTCTTGAAATCCTTATATACATCTCCCTACACTCAAGTAGCCTGTAACGGGTCTGTCTCGTCTACATTCCAGATCCATAGGGGCACTCGGCAGGGGTGTCCTTTGTCAACCCTGTTGTTTGCCCTGGCACTGGAACCATTGGCCATAGCTTTACGATCCTCTCCAATGTACCATGGAATCAGGGTGGGGGAGGTAGAGTCTCGGCTCGCCATATTTGCTGATGACATGCTCCTGCTGATGTCTCACCCTGAGTCCTCGTACCCGGCAGCTATGGCGACTATTACCACCTTTGGGTCCTTCGCGGGATATAAAATTAATGCACATAAGTCAGAGGTTCTATCGTTTAATACCCCCGCGACGATCGCCCAACAGAGTCAGTTGTACCTCCCCTTACAGCAAGCACAGGATAGATTTAAGTATTTAAGTATAGAAATCACCTCCAATGTAGGCGGATTGTACGCAGCAAATTTTGGCCCCGTTTTGCAGTCCATTAATAGAGCACTGGATGTCCCTGCCCTTTTCGATGTTAGGCAGAGTAGCTTTGGTTAAAAGCGTGCTAATGCCCAAGTTCACTTATCCTCTTCAAATGTTACCCATTTCACTAACAAAAAAGACATTAAGCGATGTATGACTCTCTTTATCAATTTTATTTGGGGGGGGAACCAAAAATCACTAAGAAACGTCTCCAGCTCAAACAGAGTGAAGGCGGTCTTAATTTCCCCGACTTGCATGCTTTTATACGAGGTGCATTCTTCCGGTACATATCTGATTGGGCCCTTAATAAACAAAGATTTACTGACAGTCTTTTAGAGGCTGAGATGTTTAAGCCTTATTCTAGAATTGCAATACTTAACCTGCCCCAGTCCCAACTCCCCTCCCCTATTATGAATAACGTACTTTTCCATGACACCTATCGGGTATGGCAGTCTACTCATAGGATATGTGGTACTTCTCCGACACATTCAATATTTAACACTTTTTGGGGTAATCCTTTATTTGAGCTGGGTCAGCAGAATTCGCTTTTTGTTTCTTGGAGACAAAAAGGCATTAGTGCCATATGCGACATATTTGACCCAGGTGGCCATAATTACTTGTTTCAACAATTTAGGGAAAAATTTGACATTTCACACAAACAATTTTTTATGTTTTTACAAGTGTGTCATTATGCACAGCAAGTTATAGATATTGTTGCAATACTTATACACTAATCATTTCCACATTAGACATGTTTGTGATCATGTCCATGTAGCTACGAATACCCATAAAGCCTGGCAAAGGGTAACACTATCCTGGTCTAAGGATTTATCTGCGCAGATTGAGAAGGGGGAGCTATTGAAATATTATGATTCTACCTTAAAATGCTTAAAATCCTCTATGCTGCAAGAGGTCCACATCAGAACAATCAATAGAGCATTTCTTTCCCAAGCCCAGAGAGGACTGATGATTTCAGGGGAAGCCACGTCTTGCCCCAAATGTACTGCTTCTAAAGCCTCTTTTATTCATAATGTATGGGAATGTGGGGTTATTCGCAAATTCTGGAGCAAGGTAATGATGCTTATAAACTCGTTACTGAAGACTCATCTATTGCCTGATAGTAAAGCCCTCCTGTGGGGAAATTTCGAAGCATGGATCTCAAATACTGGCGTAAGGGAGGCAATCCCATTGCTCACTGTAATAGTTATGGTAGCAAAAAAGGTGATACTCCAGAGATGGACGGTGAAAACGCCTCCTTTCCTGGGAACAGTTAAAAGCCTAGTCTTACAAACTTTGTATTTGGAACGCAGAGCCACAATTCCAGATATAGAGCCTCTGGCAAAGCTATATAATCTATTGCATTTAAACTCACAAGCAGAGCCCTCTCTAATACCAGATCAGATTGTCACTAACACCCAGGTATTTAGTGGTGATGTGAAAGGTACCGGGCTCCTGGTCCTAAGTCTAATAACCCGGGACTCAAGACACGCAAAAAAGAAAGGGTGGTGATGTGAAAGGTGCTGACCTGGGTTTTCCAAATCGGGTCTCACCTAATACACGCGATTGTAGGGATTTGTTTATTGTTGCTATGCAACAGTAAACAAGTCTCTCCCTGGAAGCCACGCGCAGACCCTTTACAATGTCAGGGCAGACCCAGAACCCAGAATTTCCCGGGTCTACGCTGCAGTGTTTTAAGTGTTTTAATTTTTTTTTGCCAAAAAGCACCGGAAATAACCCGGGTTGAGAATTACAAGTTATTGCCGGGGTGGTAATCTGAAAAGCTTTATCAGTTTTAATGTACATTTCCACCCCTGAGATTATTGTGTTGTGTCAAAGATAATGAGGTCTACTGTCTCTTGATAGGGACAACTACCATATATCTGCTCCTAATACTTCCGAAGACTTTGATGGTGTTGGTCCTCAGCGTTGTCTTCCTGATCTTCTTGCACAGATGGAAAGAAACACCAGTCAGCTATTAACCAACAACAGCCGCCAACAAGTAAATGACTCTCCAGGATTCCCTCTTCTTACTAATGAAGGACAAGCTGAGTCCAAAAGATAATATAAACCTGCCCTGGGAAACTCTGCTTCCCTCAGTGGTAAACAAAACATACATGTACTGATTTACCGTCTCTGGAGAGGTGATGTGTAGAAGAGCGGCATCTGAAACAGATTCAGAAGTTTATTCTGTCTCTCTTCTAAAGACTTTTCTATGAATGTAGGATGTTTCTTAAGAGAACGTGATTTCTTGTGCAGAGGGCATTATCTACCTGAATCCTCTACTTTTTTCCCGTCATGAAAGGATCGGTTACAAGCCCGTTCCCCTCTGCTTTCTGTACTGAAATAGGTGTTCTGGAGTTATCAAACCTTTTTGTAGTTGCTTCACTCTCTGAATAACCTAGACCGGTTGTGGTTTGGGTGTGAAAAGCAAAGCTTGGATCGTTCCGATTCTAAACTATGAAAAGAGAGGGGATGAAAAGCAGCTTGATTTTCTTCCTTGCACCTTGAGCCTTGGAAAGCTCATTTTTCTTGTGTACTTTGTGGAAGTTTCTCAACAATGGGTTTCACTTCTTGAGCAGTATCTAAATAGCTGAGTCCTGGTAAAAGTGGATTTTGTTTTAGATGATTCTAATTCTAGCAACAGATCTACAAGTTCTCGTAATCTCTGATTATGTTGGTTAGAAATTTTGGGGAAGTTTATAGCTTTATTTAGAAATGCATCTACAATAACTGATGGGTTACCATAGCACTCCACATCATTCCCATACTTGTTTGAGTCCTACTGAGTGATAATTTACATTGACCAACCCAAGTCTCTTCACGTATTCTGAAGACTTAGGCCTGTATTCACATCTAAGAAGCTTCTGCTTCTTAGGAGCATATATTTAGTAAATTACCTACTGTCGCGCTTGGCGGCAGACGCTGCCGCACTTTACCCTGTGAGAGGCCGTCTGTCGGCGGCTCTCTCATGCCATGTCCGTTCACCTGCTCTTTGGAGGCGCCACTCTTAGTAGTGACAGCCTGCTGTCAACCCGTTCTGTCCATCGCATGTTCTCCGCGCCAAACCCTGCTGATCTCCGTTGCATGGGCGCCACCATCTTGCATTAGGGCACATGACTTGCAGCAGCCAATGGGAGTTTGGCCAGGGGAAGCACATGAACTGGCTATCCCGGAGCCAGGGCACTCTATTTAAATCCTGTGCACTGATCCCTCAGTGCCAGAACAACTTGGTTACTCAAGGTGCCTGGTTCTATGATAAAGTGCTCTATGCTATCAGTGTCCAAGTCTGCCTATCCAGTCCAGCTCCTGGTCCAACCAGTCCAGTCCAGCTCCTGGTGCAATCCAGTCCGGTCCAGCTCCTGGTGCAGTCCAGTCCAAGTATCTGGAGCAATCCAGTCCAGCAGTCCAGTGTCCAGTCCAAGTATCTGGAGCAATCCAGTCCAGTCCAGTCCAGCAGTCTGCTGTATCATCTCAGTTCCACCTGTCACTTATGCACAAGCAATACCTCCAGCCACCCAGCTTCCTCTACAGTGCCAGCTGTCCTACACACCCCTTGGAACGGAACACTGATTCCAATCTGACCCAGATCGTGACACCTACTACACATGCGTAGTAGGTCATTTACGCAATTTACCTACCACTTAGATACGTAGATTTCCTCTGTGCGGTCTTTAAAGACTGCACAGAGTAGTTTAAGTAGAAAGAGGTGGCATAATGCCGCCTCGGGGAGTGATTAGGCAGAAGTGGGAGTGGGGAGAGGTTTAGATTAGCCGGGGAGATGAAAGGCCCGTGCATAGTTTTCTTCTTAAGAAGGAAACTCCGCACAATTAGATAAGGTAGCCCAATAACACTTGTAAGTGCCATAAGCTACATAAAAAAGGGGGCGAGGGAGGGGACCGGAAAAGTAGGTGCAGATACATGTATATCTGCACCTACCTATCACACTCACAAGTGTGATTCCTGCTTATCGTGTTTCCCTTGTTCCCAACCATTGAGCTATATTTGCATTTGCCTGGATAGGGCTTTATCTGTGCAGCATTTCTATGTTCTCCTCATGTCTGGATGGTTTTTCTCTTACAATCCCAAAACATGCTAGAAATTGACTGCTGACACAATGAACCCAAGTGTGTGGCTCCAGGGGACAAGATGTTTGCAGAGTTGCTTCACAGAAAAGATGGTGGGTGGGAGCAACGGGCAGAATAGATGGGCCCTTAAGCGTAATGTGTCTGAGAGGTGGGGCAGATTTCTGCTGAGCAGATATTGGTATGACTTTTTTTGAATATAGAATAAAAATTATTTGAGATACAAGTATTGACTATGCATTCATTTATGTACTTACTTTAATATTAATTTAACTTTTCCATTACAGAGACCATCAATCCCTGAACAATGGCTGGGAATTGCCGAGGACTTTGAGTGCAAATGGGATTCACCAAACTGTGTGGTGGCTCCTACTATTACAGCTACACGTGGGGTTTTCAGCATTATTCCGATGGCCATTGTAGATGCTAACTATGAGTTTTTAAATGTGGAAGTGGGGAAGAATGGAAGGGTTTCTGATGGGGGCGCATTGGAGTAAACCGTGTTCAATGATCGTCTGAAAAAAAGGAAAAGGAAATCTTCCTTCTTCTCAAACCAAATTAAACTAAACCTTGTATTTGTGGCAGATAATGATTTGGTCTCCAGCCGCACATTCTCCGTCCATTTCCCTAGAGTTTTCGCATACGTGAAGGGCTTTTTTTTCCATCTCCATCTATCAAGAGGAGACAAGTTGTTGAGAATGTGCTTGGAATAATGCAACCGGTTCAGAATATTCCACATCAATATAAATTGGTAGCATTAGATGCTGTGCAGGGTGGTGCTGCCTTGTTGTGTTTTATATAAATGTTTAAGAAAGAAATCCTCCCAGTGTGCAACATCACAGGAATATGGGGACACTCTTGGATTCCCAGAGGAGTCGGCCGGTTGTACAGCATGGCTGTTTCAGAAGCACCAATGATTCAGCTAAAGCTAATTGCACAGACTGGACCTGATCCAGACTTAATAACGAAAACCAACTTATACAGCAGTTGCGGTTAAAGTCGGGCTGTGCACAGGGTATGTGCGCGGCAGATGTTACACATCAGATCTCTGAACGCACATCATTGGTTTCTATACGTTGAGAGTTCTGTACGTCAGAGCCTGACAACACTCCGTGCCTGCGAGGATTTGCAATGTGGGTGGGGGGCGTTTATATTGTATGGGCTGAGTTAGGCGTCAGAGAGTTCCATACATGCAGCCGTCTATGTGCAGAAGTTAAGATCGGGTCATGGGCGCATAAGTCAGTTAAATGCGTCTGTGAGAGGGAGCGCCATGATAGTGCACCCGCCTTCTGCTTGCGGACTTTAGCTACTCTGTGCGTGCTGAAAGCGCTCTTACGGATCAGGTCCGCTATGTGGAGTACTTTAACAGTGAAGGTGCCGTCTCCTGGCAGGATGATACGGTGGTGTAATCTATATGATGTTTTTACATATGTTTATATAAAGGAATAAACCATCACTTACTTCTTCCACTGAGTAGATTGAAAAGCTATAAATCTCCATTCACTTCCATTATTTTCCGTGTTTTTATACCGCTTCTTTTATATTTCCACTGCGACTACTGACTATGGATTCACGGTAAGGTAGTTTTTGTCTTACATACGTTGTTTTAAGAATTGAGCTACTACGCATGTGTATGTCTAAAGACCGCGCTTACGCAAGAAATGGTACGTAGATAGCATAAATAAGCTACTACGCATGCGTAGTAGCTCAATTCTTAAAACAACCATCATGTGTATCCAGCACTCCCATCATGTGTATCCAGCACTCCCATCATGTGTATCCAGCACTCCCATCATGTGTATCCAGCACTCCCATCATGTGTATCCAGCACTCCCATCATGTGTATCCAGCACTCCCATCATGTGTATCCAGCACTCCCATCATGTGTATCCAGCACTCCCATCATGTGTATCCAGCACTCCCATCATGTGTATCCAGCACTCCCATCATGTGTATCCAGCACTCCCATCATGTGTATCCAGCACTCCCATCATGTGTATCCAGCACTCCCATCATGTGTATCCAGCACTCCCATCATGTGTATCCAGCACTCCCATCATGTGTATCCAGCACTCCCATCATGTGTATCCAGCACTCCCATCATGTGTATCCAGCACTCCCATCATGTGTATCCAGCACTCCCATCATGTGTATCCAGCACTCCCATCATGTGTATCCAGCACTCCCATCATGTGTATCCAGCACTCCCATCATGTGTATCCAGCACTCCCATCATGTGTATCCAGCACTCCCATCATGTGTATCCAGCACTCCCATCATGTGTATCCAGCACTCCCATCATGTGTATCCAGCACTCCCATCATGTGTATCCAGCACTCCCATCATGTGTATCCAGCACTCCCATCATGTGTATCCAGCACTCCCATCATGTGTATCCAGCACTCCCATCATGTGTATCCAGCACTCCCATCATGTGTATCCAGCACTCCCATCATGTGTATCCAGCACTCCCATCATGTGTATCCAGCACTCCCATCATGTGTATCCAGCACTCCCATCATGTGTATCCAGCACTCCCATCATGTGTATCCAGCACTCCCATCATGTGTATCCAGCACTCCCATCATGTGTATCCAGCACTCCCATCATGTGTATCCAGCACTCCCATCATGTGTATCCAGCACTCCCATCATGTGTATCCAGCACTCCCATCATGTGTATCCAGCACTCCCATCATGTGTATCCAGCACTCCCATCATGTGTATCCAGCACTCCCATCATGTGTATCCAGCACTCCCATCATGTGTATCCAGCACTCCCATCATGTGTATCCAGCACTCCCATCATGTGTATCCAGCACTCCCATCATGTGTATCCAGCACTCCCATCATGTGTATCCAGCACTCCCATCATGTGTATCCAGCACTCCCATCATGTGTATCCAGCACTCCCATCATGTGTATCCAGCACTCCCATCATGTGTATCCAGCACTCCCATCATGTGTATCCAGCACTCCCATCATGTGTATCCAGCACTCCCATCATGTGTATCCAGCACTCCCATCATGTGTATCCAGCACTCCCATCATGTGTATCCAGCACTCCCATCATGTGTATCCAGCACTCCCATCATGTGTATCCAGCACTCCCATCATGTGTATCCAGCACTCCCATCATGTGTATCCAGCACTCCCATCATGTGTATCCAGCACTCCCATCATGTGTATCCAGCACTCCCATCATGTGTATCCAGCACTCCCATCATGTGTATCCAGCACTCCCATCATGTGTATCCAGCACTCCCATCATGTGTATCCAGCACTCCCATCATGTGTATCCAGCACTCCCATCATGTGTATCCAGCACTCCCATCATGTGTATCCAGCACTCCCATCATGTGTATCCAGCACTCCCATCATGTGTATCCAGCACTCCCATCATGTGTATCCAGCACTCCCATCATGTGTATCCAGCACTCCCATCATGTGTATCCAGCACTCCCATCATGTGTATCCAGCACTCCCATCATGTGTATCCAGCACTCCCATCATGTGTATCCAGCACTCCCATCATGTGTATCCAGCACTCCCATCATGTGTATCCAGCACTCCCATCATGTGTATCCAGCACTCCCATCATGTGTATCCAGCACTCCCATCATGTGTATCCAGCACTCCCATCATGTGTATCCAGCACTCCCATCATGTGTATCCAGCACTCCCATCATGTGTATCCAGCACTCCCATCATGTGTATCCAGCACTCCCATCATGTGTATCCAGCACTCCCATCATGTGTATCCAGCACTCCCATCATGTGTATCCAGCACTCCCATCATGTGTATCCAGCACTCCCATCATGTGTATCCAGCACTCCCATCATGTGTATCCAGCACTCCCATCATGTGTATCCAGCACTCCCATCATGTGTATCCAGCACTCCCATCATGTGTATCCAGCACTCCCATCATGTGTATCCAGCACTCCCATCATGTGTATCCAGCACTCCCATCATGTGTATCCAGCACTCCCATCATGTGTATCCAGCACTCCCATCATGTGTATCCAGCACTCCCATCATGTGTATCCAGCACTCCCATCATGTGTATCCAGCACTCCCATCATGTGTATCCAGCACTCCCATCATGTGTATCCAGCACTCCCATCATGTGTATCCAGCACTCCCATCATGTGTATCCAGCACTCCCATCATGTGTATCCAGCACTCCCATCATGTGTATCCAGCACTCCCATCATGTGTATCCAGCACTCCCATCATGTGTATCCAGCACTCCCATCATGTGTATCCAGCACTCCCATCATGTGTATCCAGCACTCCCATCATGTGTATCCAGCACTCCCATCATGTGTATCCAGCACTCCCATCATGTGTATCCAGCACTCCCATCATGTGTATCCAGCACTCCCATCATGTGTATCCAGCACTCCCATCATGTGTATCCAGCACTCCCATCATGTGTATCCAGCACTCCCATCATGTGTATCCAGCACTCCCATCATGTGTATCCAGCACTCCCATCATGTGTATCCAGCACTCCCATCATGTGTATCCAGCACTCCCATCATGTGTATCCTGCACCCCCATCATGTGTATCCAGCACTTCCATCATGTGTATCCTGCACCCTCCCATCATGTGTATCCTGCACACCCCATCATGTGTATCCTGCCCCCCATCATGTGTATCATGTGTGCCCCCTTTAAAAAAAACATCACCATGCCAGAAAAAAAAAATGCACTTATATTGCGGCGCCGGCGCTCTCCTTCCATCCTGACTCCTCTCTGCTGGCTCCTTAGTGAGTGAGAAAGGAGCAGGGAGGAGTCAGGACAGAAGGAGAGTGCCAGCGCCGCAATATATGTAAGTGCATTTTTTTTTTTTGCCGACGGGACCAGTGGCAGCGGGAGATAGATATTGGATACATAGATTAATATGGGATAGATAGATAGATAGATAGATAGATAGATAGATAGATAGATAGATAGATAGATAGACAGACAGACAGACAGATAGATTTCACTAAGCAGTGCATTAAAACACTGAATGAACAAAGTACAATTAACAAATTTGTCAAATTTTCAATCTGCAATTTTGATCAATTTTTTATTCATAAAGTTTGGGGAACTCGGTAACTGTCTGTGACACATCGGTCATTGGTAATTTAAATCTGTTATTGGTAACTCAAATGCAAATAACCAAGAACTATATGATCTGATATGTATTAATTCTTATTCTATTATTTTTCTCTAGTGTTGTTTATGGAGAATTCAGGTAAGACATCAGTAAAGCATTTGTGTTTTTATTTCTTTTATAATGTACAAGTTGTAATCAGAACAAGTACCCAGGATGAGGAGGGGTTGGGTGTGAATTAGTGAAATTTAATTGTGAACATCAATTCTGATGGGAAAATGCCTCTAAAATGCTAAACATATGACAATTAATCATGTACCATAAAACATTATATTCTAATATCTTTACCTCAGGAGGAGTTTGTTTATTAAATTATATTTTTAAAATAAAGCTCTCAAGTCTGATCTAATCTCATAGGGTCGTGTTCACAGATCCGTTTTCACGTGTTGCGTGCGTATTTTTATGTACATTTTAGCTGCGCATGTGTAGTAACTTTATTTACATAAGGTACGTAGAATATACGCACGTAGGTGCTTTAGGCACAGACATGTGAATCACACTTGGGGACATACATACGGAGGGGCGGGGCAGGAAAACGTACTTGAAAATTGACATGAAAGTGGGTGGGGGGAGGCATTTAAATGAATGCTGGAGGGCGTGGCTATACTGAAGACATATAGGCACACAAGTAAAGATCAGAGTGGTCCATGGAGGTTTAAGTCTATGATTGCACGGCCGGAAGAGGGGAGTGTGGGTGTTGGTGGGTGTTGCTACGCAGGGGCGTTTCTAGAAATGAAGGGGCGCGTGTGCAGACCCCCACACGGG
>WWET01006570.1:21486-39509 GCA_011038615.1 Limnodynastes dumerilii
TCCATATCTATACAAACGGAGACGGTCTCCAGCAGTCTTCCATTCCCAACAGTGCACTGCGCAGCCTCACGCTCTGCAAACAGAAGAGGAGCATGAGGCTGCGCAGTGCATGCACGCCTGACATCCCCATGTGACACCCGCGCGCAGTGCACTGTTGGGAACGGAAGGCTGCTGGAGACCGTCACCGTTTGTACAGAAATAGGTGGTACTGAGATCTTCCATTGGTTGCAGGGTGAGTGCCACGGGCGGACCCCTTGTCTGCGGGGTTCCGTGTGCACTGCACTCTCTGCACCCATGGTAGATACGCCACTGTTGCTACATGTGTGCGTATAATTGCGTACTTTTAAAAAACGGATCTGTGAATACAGCCGATAATAATATTTTCAGACTAAATCCCTTTTAAAAAGATACTAAACCTTTCCACTCTCTATTATGGACTCAATCTATCTTGATGAATTTTAATATAATTTATTGTTAAACGAAATAGTTGTGTTATTCATTGTGTTATTTTCTACACATTGATAAAAATATTTTTTATTTAGTGTGTGATATAAATTTCTCATCTGTGGCTGGAGGCATTAAATACATTTCCCCAGTTCTTAGGGGAAAAACACTTAAATTTCACTAGCCTACAGGAGAGGCAGCAGCTGCCATAGTGATGGGAGGACATTGCTTATGATCAGGGTCGTGGCTAGGAATGTGTAATAGGGGGGTGGTCGCGAAGGTTTAACATTAGACTGCTTATTAATTCAAATTGGGGGGCGCAATTTTTCCTTTTAGCCCCTAATGCAAAAACATCTAGTAATCTCGCTATAGTTGTGGATATGGCTGGAATGTAGTCGTGGTTCATTCAGTTTTAGGTGGTGGTGACCATATTTTGTCCTGGGAGTTATCAGTATCATAATACATAATACTCACTGCTGACTCTGCAAGTTATTGTGTGTTTATCTCATGGTTTTCTCTGTGATGCTTCTCAGGAGCTGCAGTCACACCTGTGGTGACCTTCAGTCCAAACTGGTGTAAGATATTCACTGGAGAGTCTATGACAATGACATGTCATGTGGGGTCCGCTGTAGAAGGAGATCTGACGTATTCCTGGTACAGAGATAGTATACGAATACAGACAGGAAACAGTGTAATTACAATTTCATCTGCAGAGACAGCACACAGTGGAGAATACCAGTGTCAGGCCGGTACAGGAGACAGAAGTGACCCTGCTACACTGTCTGTCAGTGATGGTGAGTAGACTTTATACTATTTACAGAAGATACTCGGACTGTTTAATGTTCCTTTGATTGCTGAAGACCCGAAGATTCCTGTTCCTGGAAAAAATGTTTGGAAATTAAATATGTTGTAGCAGTGGTTGAAGTGGAAATTTAGAAGTGGCGGTATGGACTTTTAGAAGTGGCTGGAGATTTACAGCTTTTCAATTAAATCAGTGGAAGAAGTGCCGGTATGACATACCCCTATATACCCCCCTCACTTCGAGACCTGTGTTGTAGAAAAATAATGATGTAAACCAGACATCAGATTTCCATGTTTGGATCCTCATGGAAAGCTTCAGAGGGATCCTGTAATGCTGGGTGCCCTATAGAGACACTTTAAAGACTCCAAAGATTTCCGTCAGACAGTGGCTACCCTTAGTTTTCGGGCTCAAGCATTGGGAAATTCACAGAAGTGCTTAGATCTGAATGGGAACAAAGAGAGAGGGAACACCTATACTGACTAAGAGGGAACGCCCACTTGTGACCTCAGCCCTGCCCCTCTATTGGAACTCTCATTGTCTGGATGGAATGGGTTCCCATTAGTTAGCACTTTTAAACTGTAAGTGGCTGAAAATATGAATAATCATCATTCAAGATTTGACCAATGCATCTATTTATACGGAAGCCTATGGATAACTGGACCAAGATATCACAGGGTTAAATCATTTTGCTTGATCTTCTTAGAGGAGCAGCAACATTTTACCAGTACTGCTGCATGGTGCTAAAACAAATCAATTACAGCACTAACACTAATAAGGGCAGAGTATAGAAAAATAATCATCAAATATATATTTCATAAAAAGTGTAGCTTTGGTACTTGGAACTGCCATGGGCACCAGACTTGCCCCTAATTATTGCAACTGGGTCAAACAGAAGTTTATTCAATTTAGAGTGAACCTTTGGATGAGAAGTTTTTTAAACCCGAATATAAGGGACACCGACTGTACAAACCAGTGGTCGAAATGGAAATTTAGAAGTGACAGTATGAAAATTTAGAAGTAATAGAAGTAAATAGAGATTTACAACTTTTTAATTAAGTCAGTAGGAAAAGTTTTTCCCAAAAAAGAAAGGCAGACTTTAGAAGTGTTCAAATGATGGTCCCGTTTAGGGCCATTTTAATTCAATCATCTCCAGGTGATTTTCATCAGGGAAAGTTTAACAGGAACAGAACATTTGAGGTGGTTTGATGTTGTAATGTAAATGAATCCTATAGTGAATCCCCAAAAAAGTCTAGCCCCATTATGTGTGTATTTAAATACTAGTGTCCCGATAGTGCCCGTTATTATATGAAACTGGTCACTATGCTAACCATAAAATAATCTTACATAAGTGTCCCAAATGTAAAAAAAAATCCATACACACATTTCAGTAGTCAGCTACTTTGGGAGCATTGCTTAAAGACATTGTGATCTTGCTAGAAGAATCCTCTTCTTGTCGTGCAGAGATGCTGGAGTCCGGTGCTGCTCCTTCAAGGGTTCCGTGGATAATGAGGCTTCATTTAATAGAGGTCCCCTTATATAGTCTCTATGATATCATACCAGACGCTTTAGTAATTACTATGCACTCCCCTCGGCCTTACGTTACCATTTTACACTTGCCAAACCCTACCCTAACTTTTCCAAGTGTAACTGCTGTCGTCCGTAATGGCTGCATGTACTTACGTGTGAAAGCACGCCAACACTGTATCTTTACATGCCTCACCCCGCCTCTAAAGCGTAATTACAGGTGTCGTATGGCTGGCACACCCGCCATAGCTTGTAAGTACGATCAGAGTTTCTGGTCGTAACATCTGCCATGCGCAGAACATCCAAAACAGTGTTTTTACGACTACGGCGAGTGTAAATACGCTAGAGGTCGTAGGTCTGGATCTGGCCCATTATCATGCAGATACATAGCCCTCCTATATAGATATTTATTACATATTAGTGACATTATCATGCAGATACATAGCCCTCCTATATAGATATTTATTACATATTAGTGACATTATCATGCAGATACATAGCCCTCCTATATAGATATTTATTACATATTAGTGACATTATCATGCAGATACATAGCCCTCCTATATAGATATTTATTACATATTAGTGACATTATCATGCAGATACATAGCCCTCCTATATAGATATTTATTACATATTAGTGACATTATCATGCAGATACATAGCCCTCCTATATAGATATTTATTACATATTAGTGACATTATCATGCAGATACATAGCCCTCCTATATAGATATTTATTACATATTAGTGACATTATCATGCAGATACATAGCCCTCCTATATAGATATTTATTACATATTAGTGACATTATCATGCAGATACATAGCCCTCCTATATAGATATTTATTACATATTAGTGACATTATCATGCAGATACATAGCCCTCCTATATAGATATTTATTACATATTAGTGACATTATCATGCAGATACATAGCCCTCCTATATAGATATTTATTACATATTAGTGACATTATCATGCAGATACATAGCCCTCCTATATAGATATTTATTACATATTAGTGACATTATCATGCAGATACATAGCCCTCCTATATAGATATTTATTACATATTAATGGCATTATCATGCAGATACATAGCCCTCCTATATAGATATTATTACATATTAGTGACATTGGGCCTGATCCAGACCTACGCCGATGCGCTTTGCTTACTAACCTTAACGTAGGGAAGCTGGGGAACGTCCCCTCCAGCGTCCCTACGGCGCTGCTACGGACGCCTGATCCACGATCGGGCATTGCCGTAGCGACGCTGGGCAACATCTGCCCGGCGCATGCGCAGATCGGTTTTTCAGCCGATCTTACGCTTACGCCCGCCGTCCTAGCGACGTAGGTCTGGATCAGGCCCATTATCATGCAGATACATAGCCCCTCCTATATAGATATTTATTACATATTTTGTGAATATTTTTTGATGTGTTTTCTGCACGCTGTAACCCTTAATATACCTCCCAGGTGACTTATGTACCACCAGATAGTGGTTCGTGTCCCAGCAGTGGTACACATGCCACTGATCGAGAACTCTGCTATATTGGATGTCTTCCTGAGAGAACAAATCATTTTATTCCTCTGTGTAGGGGTTTGTGGAGCATTTCCTTGTTACGTCATTAATATCACTCTTTTTATTTATAGATTGGGTCATCCTGCGGGCACCTCTCAGTGTTTATGAAGGGGATGATCTGATTATGCAATGTCAAAATCGTCCTGGAGTCTCTGGAGGAAATACAATATTTTACAAGGCTAATACTGTCATACGGGAAAGTGATCCTGACTCTATATTTCATATGGCGAATGTAAACAAGAACACAGCTGGGGGATACCAGTGTGGAAAAATATGCTTTTATACTTTATCAGCTCGTCTTTAACTCTCAGCTGAGGTCTTTATTTCTGTCCAAAGTAAACCTCAGATAATTTAATATAGAAAAGAAAAACAGAGACTTGCAAATATGAAATCAGGACAAGACCATTCATAATAATTATGTAAATCAATTTACTTCCCAACACTCCTTATGTTTTTGGCTTTGATTCCCGATGTGCGGCCCACGAAAAGGATGGGGTTTGTGGGAAAACAGGAGGAGTGGGGGTGCAGGCAGACTGGAGGAGTGGGGAGTAGGAGGAGAGGGTAATCAGTAAAAAGAGGCAGAGAATGGAGACAAATGGGAGGGGCGAGAAAAAAAGCAGGAATCTCACTGGTAGCTGGTCCGTGGGGGCAGACAGTTGCAGAAAAATAAAGGCCTAGGGGTCATGCCTAACGTGACCATATTTTTTGATGGGCTGTCCCGTTGTCCCCCTGCCCAGCTTCGGGACGCCGAAATGTCCCGTTTTCAGAGAGCAACAGGTGATATACACTGTATGTCACTTGTTGATCTCAGATAATGGGACATTTTGGCGTCACATACTTACTCACAGCCGGACTGGCAGCCGTTGGGTCCCAATGCCTGTTAGCTCCACCCGCCGGCAGCTCCGTTCACAAGACGCATCATTCTGCAGAGCGCGCCGCAGAGGAGAGAGCTGGAGGCAAGGAGAAAAAGTAAGATTATTTTGGTGGAAGGTATTTTGCGTTGGGGAGTTTGGATTTACATAACATGGAGGGGGAACACACTAAACAGGCATAAGAAGGAAGGGGAAATGAGGCTGGATGGACAATAATTAAAGGGTGAAAGAAGGCTGGCTGGACAAAAATTAAGGGGGGAAATGAGGCTGGCTATACAAAAATTAAGGGGGGTAAGAAGGCTGGCTGGACAAAAATTAAGGAGGAAAATGAGGCTGGCTGGACAAAAATTAAGGGGGGAAATGAGGCTGTCTGAACAAAAATTAAGGGGGGAAAGAAGGCTTGCTGGACAAAAATTAAGAGGGGGCAATGAGGCTGAATGGACATAGGAGGGGCAATAAGGCTGAATTGACACAGAAGGAGGGAGCAATAAGACTGGCTGGACACAGAAGGAAGGGACAATAAGGCTGACTGGACAAAATTAGGAGGAGGGGCAATAAGGCAGTCTGAACATAGGAGGGGGCAGTAAGGCTGAATGGACGCAGAAGGAGGGGCGATAAGGCTGGTTGCACAAACAGAAAAAGGAGACAATAACGCAGACTGGACAGAAAAAAAAGAAAAGAGGGGGCAAAAAAAAAACAAAAAAAAGAGGGGGCAGTGAGGCTGAATGGACAAAGAAGGAGGAGTCAATAATGCTGAATGGACAAAGAAGGTCAATAAGGCTGGATGGACACAGAAGGTGGGGCAATAAGGCTGGTTGGACAAACAGAAAAAGGGGGCAAGGCTGACTGGACACAAATAAAGAGGGGAAAATAAGGATGGCTGGACAAAGAAGGAGGGGCAATAAGGCTAAATGGACACAGGAGGGGGCAATAAGACTGACTGGACAAATAGGGGGCAATAAGATTGGTTGTACACACAGAAGGAAGGGACAATAAAGTTGGTTGCTTACACACAAAAAGGGGCTAATAAGGCGGACTGAACAAAAAATAAGAGGGGGCAATAAGGCTGAATGGAAATAGAAGGAGGGGGAAAAAAGGCTGGCTAGACATAGAAGGTTAGGCAATAGGGCTAGTTAAACAAACAGAAAAAGGTGCAAATAAGGCTGACTGGACACAAGTAAAAAGGGGGGAATAAAGCTGGCTGGATACAGAAGGAGGGGGCAATAAGGCTGGCTGGACACAGAAGGTGGGGCAATAAGGCTGGTTGGATAAACAGAAGGAGGGGAAAAAAAGGCTGGCTGCACACAGGAGGGGGCAATAAGGCTGAATGGACACAGAAAGAGGGGGCAATAAGACTGGTTGGACACAAAGAAGGAAGGGGCAATAAGGCTGGTTGGATACACAGAAGGAGGGGGTATAAAGTTGACTGGACACAAGAGGGGCACAGGAGGCCGACTGAAAAGAATAAA
Organism: Limnodynastes dumerilii; assembly: GCA_011038615.1. NCBI lineage: Eukaryota > Metazoa > Chordata > Amphibia > Anura > Limnodynastidae > Limnodynastes > Limnodynastes dumerilii. The sequence goes on from WWET01006570.1 coordinate 28,184, forward strand.
AAATGGGGCAAAAAGGCTGGCTGAACACAGAAGGGGAAGCAATAAGGCTGACTGGACACATAGAAGAAAGGGCATTAAAGCTTAATGGTCACAGAAAGAGGGGACAATAAGGCTTACTGGACACACAAAGAAGGGGCAATAAGTCTGACTGGACACACACAAGGAAGGGGCAATAAGGCTTACTGAACACAAAAACAAGGGGAAGAAAGGCTGGCTGATCTGACACACAAAGGAGCAGAAAGGCTGACTGTGGAGGCACACACAAAAGGAAAGGAGAGATTGGATGGCGCTAGAGACACACATGGGGGGAAGATTGGATGGCTTTAGAGATGCACAAGAGGGCAAGAAAGGCTGAATGGAGGTATATTTAATATGTGTAGATTTCAATACTTTATTATTAAATCCTCATATAGATTTAGTTTCAGAAATTTGCTTTAATTGAATGTAGTCCAGTAAAATGTATTGTCTATTTGTATGTGTATTGCATAGCAAAAACTAGGTTAAAATGTGTATTATATGGTGATAACTAGGATGCAATGTGTATTGTATAGTGATAACTAGGATGCAATGTGTATTGTGATATATATGCCAGTAGGATACTCACTGTACTTATATGGGGCACTGTACTTATTTTATTTGTTTCATTGATACAGCCATCCTCCGGCCATGACTTTTTGACCACACCCATTGACTTAGTGGTGGGTCCCCGTAAAAATTAATAGATGTCCCGTTTTGAGGGAAAAAATAAATGGTCACGTTAGTCATGCCAGACTGCTCAGACCATGGCTCTTAAGTCCAGTCAAACATGATTTTGGAGGTTAGAGATTCCTCCTGATTGGTTCCCATCCTTGGCAGGCCGAGTTCATAGACATTAAATCATAAGAAATGTTCAGGAGTCTCTGCTTTGTCTCTGTGAAATTATTATTTTTCACAGTGGGTTACCATAGATTTAGAAATGTAAATATAGTTACAAATTCTAAACCTGATTCATAAATGTTACATGATTATACATAGTTTTGGATAGATAATGGACCGGATTCATAGTTACGATTTTGCTACTTTTTCATCTGTATTTTTTAGGTATGGATGAACTGCACATGCATAGTAACTTTATTTACGCAAGCTACGTAATATTTGCGCACGGATTTGTAAATCGGACCCAGTGACATACATACGGAGGAGCGCGGTTGACTACTGTACGTGCGTAGTTTAGTGAAAGTGGGTGGGGGAGGCATTTAAATAGACTAAGATGGGCGCGTTTTTTCATGTACGCACGTAACTACACACGTAGACTTAAGGTTGCCAAATAGACGCGTAAGTGCAAGGGGAGTGTTATGGGTGTCGTCTTTGCACATACGTGCGTATATTTGCGTACATAATAAAAACGGATCTGTGAATACGGCCCAATGTTTGTATTGTTTTGTAAATTTGGGTAGAATTTTTGAATACAGCATATACACTGGACTCATGAAAAATAATTAGTTCATTTTATTATGACTTATTCTCTGTTATAGATCTTTTCACAAATCCAGAAATAAAAATATCCCCAAATGTAATATGGCACGGTGATCACATGACCCTGACATGTGACACAAATCTTACCCCGCTCAGACTGTTGACGGAACTGCAGTATTCCTTCTACCAAAACACGAGGAATGTTCAGACATTCAGTTCTTCCAATAAATATGAAGTTGGATCCGTTCAGCTGAAGCATTCTGGGAATTACTATTGTGAGGTGAAAACATCTACTGATAACGTGTACAAGAAAAGCAGAGAATCACTTATCCAGATACACGGTGAGCATAAACATCAATATAAAGGGAAAAAATGATGTTTTTCCAATATTTCTTTATCTCTCCTCCTCTCTCTCCATTCTCCCTCCTCATCTCTGTGTTCTCCATTCTCCCTTCTCCTCTCTTTGTTCTCCATTCTCCTTCCTCATCTCTGTGTTCTCCATTCTCCCTTCTTTTCTCTGTGTTCTCCATTCTCCCTTCTGCTCTCTGTGTTCTCCATTATCCCTCCTCCTCTCTGTGTTCTCCATTATCCCTCCTCCTCTCTGTGTTCTCCATTATCCCTCCTCTTCTCTGTGTTCTCCATTGTCCCTCTTCTCTGTGCTCTCCATTTTCTCTCCTCCTCTCTATGTTCTCCATTCTCTCTCCTCTCTGTGTTCTCCATTCTCCCTTCTCCTCTCTTTGTTCTCCATTCTCCTTCTTCATCACTGTGTTCTCCATTCTCCCTTCTGCTCTCTGTGTTCTCCATTATCCCTCCTCCTCCCTGTGTTCTCCATTCTCCCTCCTCTCTGTGCTCTCCATTTTCTCTCCTCCTCTCTGTGTTCATCATTCTCTCTCCTCTCTGTGTTCTGCATTCTCCCTTAGGCTCTCTGTGTTCTCCATTCTCTCTACTCTTCTCTATGTTCTGCATTCTTCTCCTCTCCGTGTTCTCCGATCTCTCTCCTCCTCTCTGTGTTCTCCATTCTCCTCTCTTTGTTCTCCATTCTCCTTCCTCATCTCTGTGTTCTCCATTCTACCTTCTGCTCTCTGTGTTCTCCATTATCCCTCCTCCTCTCTGTGTTCTCCATTCTCCCTCCTCTCTGTGCTCTCCATTTTCTCTCCTCCTCTCTGTGTTCATCATTCTCTCTCCTCTCTGTGTTCTGCATTCTCCCTTCTGCTCTATGTGTTCTCCATTCTCTCTACTCTTCTCTATGTTCTGCATTCTTCTCCTCTCCGTGTTCTCTGATCTCTCTCCTCCTCTCTGTGTTCTCTATTCTCCCTTCTGCTCTCTGTGTTCTCCATTCTCTTTCCTCCTCTCTGTGTTCTCCATTCTCCCTTCTACACTCTGTGTTCTCCATACTTTTTTCTCCTTTCTGTGTTCTCCATTCTCTCTCCTCTTCTCTGTGTTCTCTATTCTCCCTTCTGCTCTCTGTGTTCTCCATTCTCCCTTCTGCACTCTGTGTTTTCCATTCTCTCTCCTCCTCTATGTGTTATCCATTCTCCCTTCTGCTCTCTGTGTTCTCCATTCTCTCTCCTCTCTGTGTTCTCCATTCTCTCTCCTCTCTGTGTTCTCCATTCTCCCTTCTGCTCTCTGTTTTCTCAATTTTCCTCCTCTCGTGTTCTTTTATTCTCACTCCTCCTCTCTGTGTCTATAATTCCCCCTTCTTCCTGTGTTCTCCATTCTCTCTCCTCCTCTCTGTGTTCTCCATTCTCCCTCCTTCTCTTTGTTCTCAACATTCTCCCTCCTTCTCCACATTTGCTGTTCTGCTGCCTCTATGTGTCCTTCATTCTGTCTCCTTTCTGTTTTCTCTATTACGCTGTTTTTATATATTGGTATTGTGTGTTTTTTTTAATACTAATCTCTTCATATAACGTGATATTTTAGTCAAGCCTGCGGTCACCTTCACACCAAACTTGAATAAGATATTCCCAAGAGAATCTATGAGAATAACATGTCATGTGGGGTCTACTATAGAAAAAAGAAAATTATGTCAATATAACACAGGACACATCCTGTCAGTCTGCAAGGACAGCAGCCACTTTAAATTACTGGTGTGAGACCAGCACTGGTGACAGAAGTGACTTTGTTAGACTGGATGTCATTGATGGTGAGTACATCTCCTGCTTTCTACAGATGACACTGGGAACATTTTACTCAGCTGCGGTAGTACTGAAGAAAGGGTGATTGTGAAAAGATGCAAATAGATGTCATACAGTCTGTGGATATTTCCTTTGGTTCCATCCTAAATATTCCCCAGTCCAGTAATGTATTTCTTCACAAACTTGGGAGTTCAATGATGTCAACCATGAGGACAATGAAACATTTCCATGAGAAATCTTTGTCTCTATAAAGCAAAATAAGATACAGAGATAGAATATGTAACACTTTAACACTGGACAGGACCCTGAACTATGATTTTAGGATCAGATTTTCATGTTCTATGCATTTCTGGCAGTTGTAGTTTCACAATGGCTGAAGAACCACTGATTGTCTACAACCAGGGGCGGCCCATGTCTTGCGAGGCCCTAGGCGACCACCCACGCCCCCCCTTTAATTTAAAAATGTTTAATTTAGATTTTTTTTGCCATCTGCTTGCATGTATGAAGTAAAGGCCCCGCACCGGGCCGCAGCAGCCAGTGCAATGCGTTTTCAGGCTGAAAATGGCGCTGTGTTGCCATAGCAATACATACACAGTGCCTGGACGCAGCGTTCCTGGCACTGTGTATGTGACTAGTGTCCGGAAAGTGAAGTCCCCGTGTGGGGCCGCGGCAGCCAGTAGAGAGCCACCGGGATGATGAACCTGGCGACACTGCACTGGCTGCTGCGGCCCCGCACCGGGCCTTTACTTCATACATGCAAGCAAAAAAGAAAAATGTAAATATGTGCACGGGGCCCCCTAGGGACCCCTAACCCACAGGGCCATAAGTGGCCGCCTATACGGCCTATGCCATGGGCCACCTATGCCTACAACTGATTTCCAAACCATTTATTTTCAAAGGTAAACATATATAGTTGATGAGGCTGAAAAAAGCCACCAGTCCATCAATGTTCAACTTATTATGGATCTCCTGTGATCTCTGTCTTCAGAATTGAAATTGATCCAGATGAAGCAACCTCCAATCTGTTGCAATCTGAAAAAAAAAATCCATGTTAACCCAAGACGACCGTCCTATTTCTCCCTGGATCCACTACTATCCTGCATTTTAATTAATGGTCTTGGTAACCCTGGATGCCCCTTTCCTTCAAAAGATGGGCCGTATTCAGAGATCCGTTTTTTTAAATTACCCAATTATACGCACGCACGTAGCCAGGCAACACCCACCAACACCCACGACTCTCCCCTCTCCCGGCCGTGCAATCAGAGACTTACACCTCCATAGACCGCTCTGATCTTTACGTGTGTACTTATGTGCGTGTATGTCTTCCGTCCCTGCGATTCTTTCTAGCCGCACCCTCAAACGTTCATTTAAATGCCTTCCTCCACCCACTTTCATGTAAATTTTCAAGTACGTATTTCTACGTCGCCCCTCCGGGAATTACAGAGAATTACAGCTTAAATGGTAAATCAGAACAGACCATTTATTAACAATTTGGGCCAAGATACAAAACTACATTTCAAATGTTTTGCAGCCACTTTTTCACATGCAAATCCATAATAACCAATCAGCTCACATTCCAAGTCAATGCTAAGAGGAGTCATTTGTCCCCTATCCTCGTGCAGTGAGGTAAATCCTTATGCCAGTAACAACCTCCATCACTTACTCCACATTGCACTCCTATTGCTACAAAATGCCACAAATATTCCACAAATCATATCCCTAATTCACTCTATAAATCCCATTGCTACGCCGCAGTGTCACAAACATACATCACTTGTTAGCAGACAAATCGTACTACTAGGACAACATTGCTACTCACAGATAAACCTTTCTACTAGGACACCATTAAACCTTAAACACTATACATATTGGGCCTGATCCAGACCTACGATGTAGCGCTGAGCGTACTAACGCACAGCGTTACATCGTGGGACTCCCCCTGACACTCCCCCTGCCCCATCGTATTTACACTCCCTAACGCCGGCTGAAGGCTACCCTAACTTCAGCCGACGTAAGGGAGTGTAAATACACTGGGACATCCTCCCAGCCCCATTACCCTCCCTCCCCCCGCCTACCTGCACTAACCTCAGCGTAGTAACGCTGGGGGACGCCCCCTCCAGCGATACTAGAAGCTACAGACGCCTGATCCACGCTCTTAAGACGATCTATCGCTGCTGGCGTTTTAACGTAGGTTTTGATCAGGCCCATTAAACCTATTTAACCGTCATATTACCACAGCCCATGTGGGCCCATGAAGCAGTTTCCTTATTGTCAGAGAGAGATGGGAAGTATGTCTGTCCCCACTCTAGTGTCCAGAGAAAAGAGAGAGTGAATCGTTACACAGGTACACGCGCTAAAGAAGACAACTTCCTATAGAGGAATCCATGTAATATGGGGGAAGGGAGAAACCAGTTCTATTTGTGAATGGCAAACTATTATTTGTGTGGAAAATGACATATATATAACAATGAATGATATATATCTTCTTCAAGGGGCCACTAGTGAACTAGAGATGATTGAAGCTGCTGTGGATTAGTTCATGGAAACAGACAATATCCAAAGATCTGATTGTAAAACATTTTGACATGTGAAAGCAGCATGTGAGGGGATCCTCTATCAGTGACCCTCTGTATCCATGCATTTCAGCAGACACACCTCTAAGCAGCTCTAAGCACTCCCCTCGCACTATTCCAACTGGTAAAAATTTAACATGATGACAATATGAAGGCTTGATCCAGTACACAGTGCTTTATCCCCCCCCACACAGGTCACAATGACTGTAGGGGATGTGGTGGATCCACGGGCGATGGTGACTGCTATTGAAGTGCAGATAGCTGCAAGCATCCGTAGGTTTCGAATAATTAGAGCTAATGATTTTGTTGTCTCTGGATGAGAGGGTGACATCGAGGAAGTTAACAGTTGTGGGGTGATAGGTGAAAGTGAATTTCAAATTAAAGGAATTGTGATTAAGGTGTTCAACGCGTTAATCCGGAGGAGAGGTGGACCCACTAACTCTTGAACAGACCAATATCCGCCCTCATTGTGCAGTTAAACCTATAAGGAGCATGCCTGGATTTTGTCATTTACGAGCGCACTGCCGGAGCTATCACGCAAACAGCCCGAATTGTATTGACACAGGAGGGAGCTGCAGCACGACTCTAAACCCCCCCCTGGACCGGCGGGATTTCGAGTAGAAGTTTAGACTGGACGGAGGAGACCAAGAGCCAAGAGCCATCAACAACTCCTGCCCCCTTGCCGACGGCAGGGACCATGGAAACAGGGAATCGCAACACGATCGAAAAAATCTTCCCCCCCTTCCCCCCTCCGTGTATCAGCCAGATTGTGGACGAAGGTCCATTCTCTTCGGGCAGGCCACCTGTAGTGGAATGTTTACATAAAGACTTTACCATCTATACTCGCTCCTAGTTGCCCCAGGCAACATCTGAACATCACTGACCTTCAACAGGGAGGTGTATATCTTTAGTGGGATCCACATCCTCTATACTAGTGTGTTTATTTTAATATTTTAACATTATATTTACCAATTCAATTTTGGGTGTATAGAATTTAAATAAACAATTCCTATTGTTTTTTGAAGTGCCGTTTACTTACCTTATTGAAGCCTATGTTCTATAGTGGAATTAGAACCAATCGGTATCAAGATTATTTAACTAGTTTCCTCAATTTCCACATACATATACTTATTTTTTGGTATCTGAAGCGCTGTATCTTTCCCAACCTTTTTTCCTTTCTTTCTCTCTAGCATAGGAGGCGGAGGTGAAGTCACATCACCCCATACAGCTGCTCTAATTTGACAAACAATTTATCTTAGCGCCATTTACTTATATCCCCCTTTTTTGGTTCCAAAATATATTACTTCCAATTTATACATAGAAAGTTATTTGGTGACATTTCTTAATACTGTGTTTCCTTTCCTTTGTGTGTGAATCCTCGACTACAATTAACGTGACTCCCCCTGAAATCAGCATGGTTTAGCCCAGGAATAACTTTCCTCTCTAATTTTCAGTCTCTGAATCAGGTCCATTATTACGCTTGAACGGACAAACACCGATTGAAATAAAGAATGCATCATGTGTTTGGAAATATGCCATGCAAATAATGGGTTTTTCTGGCATTGCACAACCATGTCCAAGGTTTTACACAATAGATTTCCAACTGTATTGACCATTCCACAGGAGAGCTGTCCGACAGGGCAGCACTTCATAGGCATGTGGATGTGACATATGATGTAAAGTTCTCATTACACACCAATATCCCTCACCATCTTGGAATAGAGTATATTTGAAATGTACTAGCATGGGATGCGAGCCAACACCAGGAGTCACTGGCGTAGCTATAGGTTTTTCATGGGGGGGGGGGTTTGGGTGGCAAAAAATAGGAAGATAGGTAAGTGTAATAATAACATAGAACACTATGCTTCCACGTGGCCCCTCTCATACCGCATTCGCTCATACCGCATTTGTCACTGCGCATTCAAGGCCATTGTTCAATTTATATACGGCGATGCGATCTGTATGTCAACGCGCCATCCCAAGCTTCAGCTATAAATTGGTTATGTGTGCGTTGTTTACTTTCCGTGTCACCCACACTATTCCTAGAAGAGTGCCTTCCTTGTTTACTGCCCTTTAAGAGGGTGGATGCAGCGCGGCGCCTGCCGTCTGGCCTGTTTCAGTGACACCTTTCCTTGTGCCAACCGATCTTTTGAGTACCTACTTTGGAAATCCCATTCTATCTAGTGCAAATGTTATTTTCGATGGAAATCCCTTTCTATCTAGTGTAAATTTCATTTTCCAAACCCTCCCCCCTTAGCTACGCCAGTGCCAGGAGTTATCGGTTTCCTTAGGGATATATCTTTGAATTGCTTACTGCACACATATGAGTAGCACGGTGGGGGACAGCAGTGCGCCGTCCTCAGCATCAGGAACTCCGGCTGGTGGCCAATCAATTCTGATTGGCTGCCAGCCGGTCACATGGTACGGCCGCGAGCCAATCAGGGCTCACGGCGGCCATCTTTGTGAAGGGCAGTGTGGTGAGCCTTCCAGGGCTCACCGCAGCACTGCACCCAGGCGCCCCTGCGGCGCCCAGGGTGCATTGCGGTGCCGTGGTGAGCCAATCAGGGCTCACCACATCATCTATCCCATCAGCCCCTGCAGTTGGATTAAAAATCCACCGCATGGGCAGAAAGGCGCAAGCAGTGGCCGGAAGAGGCCGAAGAGGGAAGCTGGATTGGAGCACTGCGGTGAGCTGGAAAAGGGCCAGAAGCGGCTGAAGAGAGAGAAGAAGATTCTGAAGAATTGGAAGCAGCAGCGCAGGAAGACAGCAAGGGAGGCAGTGGAGAGCAGTGCAAAAGAGCTCCACCTTGCCTCAATTGTCTCCCATCCTGCGCGGATGGGTAAGTGGTTATTGCCACTTGTCACTATATAAATCCCTTGTTCCTCCCTCCCCATTAACATCTTGTAACCCCGTGGGCAACGAGCTTACAGTGGCCCCCGACTGGGAAAGCCTTATTGTCTGCCCACACTGCCACCAATGGTATGGCCCAGTCCAGGCCTTGACTGGAGCCAAAGGACCCCCCTCTACGGGCACAGGGGCGACGAACCTCATCTGAGGGCACTAGGCCCAATGGTGTTATAGGGCGCTAGGCCCTATTAGTTAGAGGGGTGCTAGACCCCTGTAGTACAGGGCATTAGGCCCTATAGGTATTTATAGTAAAAGGGTACTAGACCCTTGGTTAGATAAGGGTGCTAGGCCCTTTGTTTGTTAGCGGGCGTTAGGCCCTGGTGAGGGACGGGCGCTAGGCCTGCGTTTGCCTGTTTGGTTAAAGGGTATTGGGCCCTGGTGTTAGTGTTGGGTGCTAGGCCCATGTTAGGCTACTAGGACGCCGGATTAGAGGGCGATAGGCCCTGTTTAGGCCGCAGGGGGCGATAGGCTCCGGTGAGAGGGTGCCAGGCCCTGGCTAGGGTAGCATCAGGAGAACACGTGACAGAGGACAGGTTGCGGTACTCGGAGGTAAGCGGTCTCTGATAGGTGTGTGGCGGTGAGAGCGCGCATCAATGGGGTGTGTATCAATACCTGTACATTGTGTGGTGTTTGTTACCCCTCCTTCCATGGATACGGAGCCGGAAGGCGTGGGAAAGGTTCCGTCCTGCTCGCCAGTCATTGGCGAAAAGAGGTGTCTGAGGCCCTATTTTTGGGTGTTGATGTTGTACTAATGGTTGTGCTTTCTTTACAGCATTAGGAATTGTCATGCCTGGGACCGGGGGAGGAACAGTTCTTCTTCTCTTGTGGTTCTTCAGGATCGGGTAGGAACCTCTGGGGTGGGGGCGGGCCTGGGCTTTGTTTGTAATTCACAGGGCGCCGGCGTACCACCCGTTACACACAGATACTGACCAGCTGTACTATCACACTGTTATTTAGACTTGGGATAGGAAACATCACCTCTCATCTCTAATACTGTTTGCAACAGATAAAATGACTCCCCTGCAATCAACATGGTTTTGCCCAGGAGTAACTTTCCGCTCTTATTTTCATTCTCTGAATCAGGTCCAATATGATTAAACAATTTTTTTTCATATAATACAGAAAACAGTATTTAACATTCAGTATAGCTTTATTGCCTGTACATGGTCTTAACAATATTTGTAAACAAACATCTAAACTAATTTAAAGTCAAAATATCTGTCTGTATTAAGTATTCCAGAAAAAAAGGCAAGAAAACACAATTACATTGAAAATCCTCAGTGAGACTAATTGCATTGGAGGTGACATTTTAGTGCTGTCCCCAAAGATCTTCAAACCCCTTTATATTCCTCCTTCTACAACCACTTATCACAGAAGATAACCAGTGATCCAGGGGACAGTAAGTAATGCACTGGGACCGTTTACAGTCAAGTCATTATTTATTCTCATTACATTGAGTGCAAAAAAAAAAAGAAATTAGATTGACTAAATACAGATTTATATTCCAAAATGTTCTTCTAAATACCAAACTAATTCTGAATTCTTATATGACAAAATTCATGATTCTTTTCAGTCTCAAAAAGCAAGCAACAAGTCATTGCATTAAAATGACAGGGCCTTCCTTCAAATTCAACTCTTAGATCCAGATATTTGGAATGATCCCTGAATTCAGTATTCCTGTAATATTTATTTTGATCTGATGAAGAATCAAGCATAAATGACACAAAATTATAATGCTAAATGATTACGTTTATTTTGAAGGTAATATGAAATTAAGCTAATTGTAAAAAAAAATGTGATCTTATGTATAACTTAAAATTTAGATTTCTGTCTTCACTCATTTCTTGGGAATCCATGGAGAAGTGGGCTGAATGAAATCTAAGGGTGAGAGCAGTCAGTTAATTTGCAGTGATGAAATACACAGAGAAACAGAAATGAAGTCACAACACAGACTTTGAAAGCAAATAATATGAACTAACTGAACATCCACAGGTCCAGCCCCAGATCAGACACCTTACTGTACTGTTATTAGCAAAAAGTGAACACTTACTGGGCTTCAGGGCGAATTACAGATGCTTTGGGTTCAAAATTCTACACAGGGTCATAGTTATTTAATTAAACTCTTATTGATACTGTGATTACAGATATTTAGCAGTACTATATTATTTTTTTTATTCTTAATCTAGTAATGATAGGTGAGGATTTTGGGGTAAAGGTGAAGTTATTGGGAATGAGGGGGAAAGATAACATTATAT
>WWET01006570.1:43912-54278 GCA_011038615.1 Limnodynastes dumerilii
AGTCTTTTATCTTCGGTATTCTGCTCTGTCTGGTATCTTCTGGTATTCTTTTCTTTCTTCTGGCTCTCCCTGAGCTCCTCACCCTGAATGCCGGCATGATGATGTCACGCCCGGCTGACACGCAGAAGAACAGCAGACTTGAAGAGAAAGAGGAACCGGGTGCCACTGCCAGAAAGGTAAGGTTTTTTTTCTTTTGTTTTTTTTATCATAGCTTTTGCCGCCGGCCCTGCTAGTATGTAATAGTTAAATGAGATCTAGGCAAGATTTTTTAAGGGGTGTGTTTGGCTGCATTTTTTAATCACCAGGCATCACAGAGATTTTTCAATGCATTTGTCTGTAAAAGCGCTGCATTTACTAATGGGCGTATTTGAATGCCCATTTTTAATCGCCGTCGATAGGCGGCGATTTTGTCTACCTTAAACCACTGCGGTTTTTGGCAAATATTCACCGCGATTTATATATTTTCAATGGAAGTTGTGTCATTTCAATTATTTTGTTTCAAGTTGCGCAATTTTTATGGTAATCGCTGCGTTTTAGCCAACTCCCGCGGGCTCACACAGGGCAGAGACTTTATAATGGATGGAGTAAAGTGTCACATTTAAACTGAGAGAGTTAGTGGATTTTTGTGAGAGGAGTGTTTGGTTGGTGATTCCTATTTGGTATACAGTTTGAGTGATTTATTCCTGATTATTTGGACATTATTCAATGTCAGTATATTTTTATTTAATATGCTGTGATGTTTCCAGTGATTAATATGCTATTGTGTTTTGTTTAAAGCAATTAATGTACAGTTCAATCATGAATTCAAGGCCAGCATGCATGTGTAACATAGTGTTTGGTCCTGTAAAATGTTCTTTTGTACATGCTATGATTTTATTATATATATTTTTTTCTTTTTCACACGTAGTTTGAATAATTCTAAACATCAATCCTGCCGTCACGCAGGGGAGGGTTCTGTGGAGCAAGACAGCGGTGATTCTGAGCCCTGTGCTCAGAAGAAGACCAAAAGTGGGGGCAATGCGTGCTTTACACACAATGAAAAGTGTGCTCTGGTGGAGGACATCATTCCGGTGTATAAGGAGATCTTGGGTGAACAGACTGCATGGACCTCTTATGCCCGCAAGCGTAAACTCTAGTCCCAAGTCGTGGGTGGAGTGAACATGGTGGCCCCTTACAAACAGTCCAAATATAATTGTTGCAAGAGGTTATCTGACGTCAAGAAGAAGGTGAAGGAGAAGCTTGGTGTGGAGCGCATAGCTGCAGCAAGCACCGCTGGTGGTCCACCCAAGACCTTGAGCTACAACTCATAGGAGGAGTAGCTAAAATCCATCTTAGCAGCTGAGGTGATAGAAGGGGTAAACATGTGCGACACGAATGTTGCTAGTATGGAAGGTACATATGTTTATTTTTTTGTTTAAAATTAATGCTTAAAAGTCAAAATAAAGTATTTTTTTATTGATGCAAATTCTTAGTTTATTTCTTCTTTAAATTTTAAGGTCCAGGTCCTTCACAACCACTGGTCCTTTAGTAACCACCGAAAGCACGCTTACTATTTAAACCCACACCTGCTCCCAACCCACGCACCTTGAGAAAGACTTATTAGTTGAAACACACAGGTTGTGGGTTAGTAGCATCCTGTTCGTTAGACCCTGATAGAAGTGAGTAATCTGTCTTTTTGATCAACATTATTTGGACCCTTTAATACTGCTGTACTTACACTACTTAGATAGATACTATACGAGTATGTTGGGGCTATTTATCGAATGAAGTCTGATTGTCGGAACTATGTTGAAAATGGTTTTAATTAAAATTTTATTTGGTTGTTGAACTTACTGATCGATATGTCATTGAATAAAAATATGTTTTATTGAAAGAAGATACTTTGTATGTCACACTGGGGGACTGAAAAAGAAACTGTGATCACGCTTTATTGGCAAGATAAGGAGAAGGTGAGCAGAATCCACTGTGCGTTATAAAATACAGTTTTGGTAGTTGCGGGCTATACGAGGGTCTCCGTGCCCGGTTCTTTGTTTTCTCCCGAGCTCTGATTGCTGGCGAGGAGGGGGAGACGAGGGAAGGAGAAGGAGACCGTCCCGGACAGGAGAGGAGTGGACCCAATCGTCAGAGTGTCTGTAATATGTGAAAATAAACAAGAGGTGAATATTGTGAGTGATTTAAGTTTGGTGGGCTGTAGACCTGCTGAGAACGTACTATACCATTGTTGGATTTTTGTTTTCTCCACATGCAATACCGATCCGGGTCAAATGCTGGAATAGAAAGAAAGAACTTAAAGATTCCTGAGGCAAGCAAAAAATAAAAGAGAAGGAGAGTGTGAGTAGGCATCATCTACAAATACATATTGCACTATATTCTCTCTCTTCTGTATTATATGTGACTACTATATACGAAGGTGTAGATAAAAGGTTATTCTGAAAAGAAGATATACGTTGGGAAGAGACTTGATGTGGTGGAAAGAAGGACTATATAAAAAATCTGTGATTGGGGACGTTGAAGAATTCACCTATAGTGAGTGAAATCACAGGAGAATATATAGGAAATCATGTTGAAAGAATTCTATGGTATATCACAGTGAGCTGTGTAGAAGCGCTATTAGAAAGTTCTGTGATTTATATCTTTCATGTAATGCATCTGTTTGGGGCAATTGATCTTGGAACGTCTGCTGCTCTGCAGGTGTTTGCTGTGGGATGGGTATTTCTGGCGATGGTTCAGTTGGCATCAGTTTCCGGGTGAATTATATTGTCTTTCTTTGCCTCAGGTTCAAATGATGCCACATGATGCCAGGTTTCCTGTTATACTGGTCCTGTTGGAAAAGCATAAGGTAAGTGAATTTTTAAATACATTTACATTGTACAATTTTTTTAAATTGAATGGTTTCCAGGTTGTATTAACTTTAACAAACGTAAAGCATTTTTTTTTTTTTAAACACAGGAAACACAAATAATTTTTTTTTTTTTAAATGATTAATCAAAAATAATTTTGAAAATGTTGTTATCTTTTCAGCTCACCATATTTTTTTCTTTTTTCATCAAGAAACAGACCATAAGAAGCACTAATAAAAAAAAAAACAGTAACGAAAGGAGTGAAAAAACAGTTTCCACAACAGTGGGAACTCACCTGGCATGTCATCATCTGATGAAAAGCTAAATCGGGCGGGTGCTACGTGGAGGTGGCGTCCATGGTTGTGAAGGACCTGGACCTTAACATTTAAAGAAGAAATAAACTAAGAATTTGTATCCATAAAAAAATACTTTATTTTGACTTTTAAGCATTAATTTTAAACAAAATAATAAACATATGTACCTTCCATACTAGCAACATCCGTGTCGCACATGTTTACCCCTTCTATCACCTCAGCTGCTAAGATGCATTTTAGCTGCTCCTCCTATGAGTTGTAGCTGATGGTCTTGGGTGGACCACCACCGGTTCTTGCTGCTGCTCCACACCAAGCTTCTCCTTCACCTTCTTCTTGACGTCAGAGAAGCTCTTGCAACAATTATATTTGGACTGTTTGTAAGGGCCCACCGCGTTCACTCCAGCCACGACTTGGGACTAGAGTTTACACTTGCGGGCATAAGAGGTCCATGCAGTCTGTTAACCCAAGATCTCCTTATATACCGGAATGATGTCCTCCACCAGAGCACACTTTTCTTTGTGGGTAAAGCACACATTGCCCCCACTTTTGGTCTTCTTCTGAGCACAGGGTTCAGAATCACCGCTTTATAAAATCAAAGCATGTACAAAAGAACATTTTACAGGACCAAACACTACGTTACACATGCATGCTGGCCTAGAACTCATGACTGAACTTTACATTAATTACTTTAAACAAGCAGAAGAGTGTTATTGATAGGATGCAGCAGATTCTAAAATACAAGCTTCATATTTGATAGTAAGATCACAAGTGTCATGCAAGTATCAAAGTCTTCATTGAACTTGGAAACAGGGATTATTCATGGTAAAGGTCATGTGATCCAATCTCCAAGCTGACCGAAGATAATTATGTCTCGTATGAAGATTGTAGATGGTTATTTTAAAACTAATTTAAAATATTGCATTAAAAACCAGCACAGATGAAGCTTCTCAATTTTTGTCCATTTTCTTAGCTTTCTATTGATATGATATTGGAAAGGAAATGCACCCGTTTGCATTTACCTATAAATTGATTGAGCAACTTCCATTTTGTGTGTATACTGTTTGGGAGCATGTCTGGGAGCAGCAGCTGGGAGGGGGAGTTGTTCCACAGCAGCCATTTTGGAGACTTTAAGGGGTGTCTCCTGAGGTAAGTTTGGCTCTCAATTTAAAAACATATATATATGACCCAAACATTGGGACTCTCATTGTTAGAGTTAGGACCACCATATGCAGAAAGGCCTTGAAGGTGGTTGGTGGCTTATCATATATTTGCGCAGATATTTATAACGGACATTTCTACGTTTTATTTTACACATAGAATGGTATAGTCTGTTACTGGTTTATGGCAGTGTTGCTGAGGCATTTTCTTTCCTTTGTTTCTGTGGATAGTAGATTACCCCCCGGGCTTTCATGCACCTGTTTGCATTTACTTAAATTGAATTGATTGAGCAACTTCCATTTTTGTGTGATGATATTGGGCCAGATCCAGAGGTGCATGGAAATCATAATGCAGCGGGCGTGGCACACAAGTGGGCAACAGTTGTGGCCGTGGTTTGTGCGATCTAAAAGCACATACAACGGTACCTCTGGATGGCAATGTAGTACCATTATAGCTATGTAGCTACTGTATGTGACCACATACATTGTTCAGGTGCAGGGTAATTAGACTATATAGTATAATGGAAATAAATGTCACGAATAGTGAGACGATGGAGCATATACACACTTAAGAAATTGCTGCTTTTTCTGTGCGTATTTTTAGGATCTGATAAACTGCGCATGCGTAGCAACTTTTTTTATGCAAGCTACGTAGATTTCGGCATGGAAATCCATTAGGCACAGACTTCAAATCCGTACTTAGTGAGATACGTATGAAGGGGCGTGGCAGTCCTCCGTAAATAGAAGTTAAGTAAAAATGGGCGGGGGGGGGTTCATTTAAATGGCCTATTAAGGGCGCGGTTAGGAAAGTACGCACGTACCTAAGCAACTTAAGCACAGATATACGCACGGAGAGTTAAGGTTGCCCTATGGTGGCAGAAGACTGCTAAAATCTGTAAGTTCGAGGGGAGTGTCATGGGAGTTGCCTTGCCGCTTAGGTGCGTATTTTTGCGAATCTGTGCGTACTTATTTCACATTTAAGTGTGAATACAGTCCAATGTCACTAGCATTGTGAACACACAAACAATAGAAGTAATGTAATAATTCCATTTAAAGAAAACACATTTTTTTATTACTGTATATATTACATAATTGACATTAGTATGTATTGCATTTGTAGTGGCAAATTGTAACGCACAGGTCAGCAATAGGTTGTAGAGAGTCAGCCCCTTGGACTTAGACATAACCTGGGGCAGGTGCAAACAACGATTTGACATAACAAGACTTATTCCCCTGGATCGGGTGCGCTTCGTTGGGCACGAAGGACCGCGTATACGCAATCTACATTGCAAAAAGAAACATAGATGGCGTTACAAAATTACTGCGCATGTGCAGTAACAAATATCGGAAAACTCTGGGCGCAAATGCAATGCGCCCGGAGCTCTGCATATGGCCCAAACTTACTGTACATTGACCATGTGTCTCCTCCTCTCCGCTCCCACAACTCACCTTCAGAATGCAAGTCACTGCAGCTCAAATTGCGTTAGGGTCATAATGGGGTGCGATTGCATGCACAGAGATACATCACGCCAGCTGGAATACTCTCACCTCAGGATCAGGCCCAAAATGTTTGGAAGCATTGTCAGTCTAATCATTGTTGATTGATCTCAATAATATATATTTTTTATCATTTCCGTTATCAACAGAGTCAAAATGGATGAGTGTCCAAACAATACAGAAACAGAATTCTATATCTTAGCTTTCTCCACATATGAAGAAGGACAATTTGTGTTTTTTATTGGAATTTTACTAATGTATGTTCTTACTCTCACTGGAAATGCATTGATTACTATACTGATCTGTCTGGTGCCCCAGCTGTACACTCCAATGTATTTCTTCCTGTGTAATCTGTCTGTTTCAGACATTGTGTATGTGTCCAGCACTCTCCCAAAACTGTTATTCATAATGGTAACACAGGACCATAGGATGTCCTTTCCTGCATGTATTTCTCAGCTTTATTGTTTTATGTTATCTGCTCTGTGTGATATTCTCACCCTGACTTTTATGTCCTATGACCGGTATGTAGCAGTATGTAAGCCCCTGCAATATTCTCTGATCATGAGATGGAGTTTGTGCAATATAATGGCTGCTTCTTCATGGCTTGTATCTGCTATAAATGCACTTATATATGCACTCATCACATCCATGTTATCATTCTGTTCCTCTCACATGATCGACCATTTCTTTTGTGATCTGAAAACATTATATATAATCACCACTAGTGATACCACAAACCGAGAGTTATTTATGTTATTTGAGAATATGCTTTTAGTTTTTCTGCCTTTCTTGCTCACTATTACCTCCTACATGTATATTATCTCCTCTATATTGAAGATACGTTCATCAGGAGGACGTCTCAAGGCTTTCTCCAGCTGCACCTCTCATCTCACCACTGTTATATTATTTTATGGACCAGTCCTCCTCTTGTATTTTAAACCAAAATCTAAACATGATAAGGACCAGGACAAGTTGTTGTCATTACTCTACATGGCTGTGGTCCCAATGTTAAATCCATTTGTCTATAGTCTGAGGAACAATGAGGTTTGGCAGGCTATCAGAAAAATGTCCGGAATAAAAACGCATTTGTGTTTTTCTTCCATTATTTAAAAAGTAGTTTAAGAGTGACCCATATTAGAGCTCTGTAAGAGAAAACCGAGCACTGATTAAGTGCAAGGTTGAATAAACGACCGACTGGGCCCTGTTTGCACAATAGACATGTATGGGGAATGTTCCAGATGCATGCTAATAAGGGTAGGGTTGTGATTGGCTGATTGAATGGGGGGTGGTAGGGGTCAGGTGACTTAGTTTTTATAAGGGGCTGTTGGGAGTTAGGCTGTCTCCCATTTTGGAAAGCTTTTGGTTGATAAGTATCTTCCTGCCTTTTCAAATCTTAGTGCTGTCACTTATTGTCTTTATTGTCTTTAATTGATAGTGCTGTAATTTTTTGATTGCTTTATTATCTTTTGTCAGTTTATTATTTTTCTTGTCCGTTAGCGTTGTTTCTTGTTTTGTAAAATTTTGTTGTTTTTTATTTTATTATTTTAATAGCTTTTTGCTTAAATTGTGTGATTCTGTGGTGGTTAGGCAGTGTAGGGACAGGTCTTTTTACTTACCCTTGCCATGTCTCGTCCGGTGTGCAGCCGTTCGGTTCCCCTGCGTTTCCTGGAGGCGGGAAATGCTCCTGTTGCTGGGCCAGAGGCGCGCGCCTCTGTCTTGCAGAGGGGAGGCGGGCGCGCTCTAGGGAGAGCGCGCGCGTCCCCTGCTTCGCTGGTGGCGCGCGGCACTGCAGGGAAAATCCAATAAAGTTGTCCGTGTCGTTCTTTCATTGGTTAAGAGTGGATGTCTGTTGTGGAATGGGGTATCAGTCGTTGATCGTTTATTACTACATCATACTGTGCCTGGTTTATAAGCTGTTTGTATTGTTCTCAATCCTTAGATATTGAAAATGCCCTGTGCTAATGGTTCTACAAAGTGACTAACAGTGTCTAAAATAGAAGTGACTGCAGCGGTCTGTGCTTTATAATGTGGACAGTAAACCAAAATTTCCATCAACCATGTATTCTAAATATTAGTATTCTGTACCATTCATTCATTTCTATATAAGTAATCATACACATGAGTACACATTTTGTGGCAGTGCATGACAATTACGGTACTGCCACCTTTTTATGCAACCAGTCGAGTGTTTTCCACCTTCAGGCTTTTTGTTCTAGATTTGTTTTGTGCTTTTTTATGCCCCTATCTAAATAGCCGCCCCCACCCCAAGGGTTTCTACCAGATCCTGTAGAAGGGAGGAAGATGAAGGAGACGTGCTGTTCCTGCCCCGGTCTCAGGTGCAATGTTCTGCAAAGGAAATACAAGTTAGTAAATTAATCAACAGCCAGGGGTACCTGCGGGAGAGAACAGTGGAACGATATTACATGGGCGAGCTGTACGTTATTACCGGCCAAGGCCTTTTCGTCAATACCTGCCGAGCAGGATAGAACCTTTTCCATGCCTTCTGGTACCATCACTACACCCATAGAAGGAAGGGGATCATGCACAATGACAGTCAAAGACTTAAACTTGCCGGGGGCAACTACGGCTGTTTTCCACAGACGGCGGTAATGTGCCAATATATAGCTACTGCGCATGTGTAGTAACTATAGTACGTACTCTACGTATCGCTTCCTTACATAGATTGTGTATATGCGGTCTTTAATTAGTTTGAGTATCTGGCCCATTGTGTTTAATGCAGACTGTGGGTTCAATTTTAATTTCATTACATGCATGGGTAACGTTGTATTTTTTTATAGAGCCACAGGGAAAATGAGAAACTATTTTTTGCAACTTTGACAGTAATAACTGTTTTTTTCATATTTTAATGGGGACAGCATTAATTAATGTTTAATACAGAGCTGCCATTATTTATTTATTTTTTACTATGGGGACAGCGATATTCATCGATTCTTTACTATGGGACCACTATTATTTATTTATTATTAACTATTGGGACAGCATTATTTATTGGACTAGGGGGACAGATTAAATTATTTATATGCTACTACAGGGCCAGCATTAACTCTTGCTATAGGGGGCCAGCATTAACTCTTGCTATAGGGGGGCCAGCATTAACTCTTGCTATAGGGGGCCAGCATTAACTCTTGCTATAGGGGGCCAGCATTGACTCTTGCTATGCAGAGCCAGCATTAACTCTTGCTATACGGGGCCAGCATTAACACTTGCTATACGGGGCCAGTATTAACTCTTGCTATACGGGGCCAGCATTACCTATTGCTATGCTAATACGGGACCAGCATTATTTATTTATTGATTCAGCAACACCACTAACTAATAGTCGGTTACGGAGGACATGGGTTTAAATTTTAAAGGGACGGGGGCTGTGATTTATGCTGCACCATTCTATTTATTCTTGGCATGTGCAGCTTATGGTATTAAAAGGCACATGATGCCCTGCAATACATGGGCATGCTGTGCCTTCTAGTACTATATGCCGCAGCATAGTAAGAGTTGATAGAACGGCAGATGTTACACATAAGGGGCCTGATCCAAACCCACGTCCGCTTGCGTTTTTACGGCAGGCATAAGCGTAAAAACGGCCTTTTGTACTTACTGCGCATGCGCGGGCAGATGTTACGCTCATGTTACGGTCTAAGAAACTGAGCGTATGGGCCTTGATTGTAACAGCTTCGTATATTTACGCTCAGGGGCGTGCCTGCCATACGATCTCCGTAATTACGAACCAAGGGCGGGGTGAGGCATTTAAATCATACAGTATGGGCGCGATAAGCGTCGTAACTACGCAATGAATTTACGGACGCATGCGGTTAATCTCAGAAAAGTTAGGGTAGGTTTTGCTGAGCGTAAGAAGGCAAAAGTAAATACGACCAAGGGGAGTGCCGAGCAGAGTGCATTGGAGCTATGCCGGCGTAAATACGCTAAGCACATGAGCGTTTCATGAGCGTAGGTCTGGATCAGGCCCAAGAACTCATAATATAGAGTTTTATCCATTTTTGTGCTTTAACAGGACTTTTCTGCAGCTGTTTTTAGTTATTTGTTCTAGTTATTGTTTAATTTCCTTGACCGTAAAGTCTGATTGTGGTGGCTTAAACTTTGCAGAGTTTAATACGCACCTGTGTGTGTGTGTGTGTGTGTCTGTGTGTGTGTGTGTGCACACATGCACTTGGGAGTGAGAGAATTGGGAACATTTATATGGGGAGACCATTGTAATGTCTTGTAATGCTGTGAGAGTGAAGGCAGTGGTCTTCCATATACTTGCATGGTTGTCTACATCTGGACCTATTCTTAGTTGAAGACAAAAAAATGTAATTGGCTGAATGCAGAGGACTAGACAGGTGTATTCCATAGCAAGTTATTAAGAGAGAAAGTGATGGTGAGGGCCTTGTAGAAGATTCTGTTGACACATTGAGAAACCACAGAATAGGAAAGCTTGTAGAGGGAAAAAGTGTTGTTTCATCATCAAGGATGGATTAAACCAGGGGTCCTCAAACTACGGCCCGCGGGCCACATGCGGCCCGCTGAGGACATTTATATG